>KZ805691.1:0-27926 GCA_003073855.1 Periconia macrospinosa
GGAGCACGTTCGGCGCTTCGCTCAGGACGAAGAACTTGACCCAGAGGGTGCGATCAGCCGTGCAGAGCTCTTTGCGATGGCCTCCATCCCGCTCGTTGGGTGCGACGAGGACAGCGACGTGTTTGCGAGCGACAGGGAGGACGGGGAGGACGGTATATGCGTGGTCGACGATGACGACCTCGACGAAATGAGCGTGGGTGACTGAAGCCATGAAGCCGGCTTCAGCTTCATGAAGCTGAAGCTGAATCCGTCACTTTCGGTGAAGCGTGAAGCTGAATCCGGGGGTGGATTCAGCTTCATTGGCTTCAAGCCAACACTGGTGGCAACCCTGGGCGAAGAGCAAATATGACAATGGAGATTGGGATCTGAGTCTGCACTATCACACCGACCGAACGACGTATCTGCACTCTAGCAACCTTGTATGTTTCGAACTGTTGCAGAAGGTGTCTGCCGAAAAGTATAGTGCCCACAAAGCCAATAAGAACGGGGAGCGACTACGTCAATTCGTTGCTGCCAAGTGCATTGAAATTGCGGAAAAAGCAGAGCAGGGCAAGCTAGGATCCAGCAGTAAGTTAAACCCCCATCTAATTTCCAATACCCCTACTCTGTGCCGGTTTCTGACAATTAACAATCATAAATTCACAGTTACACCCCCTAGTCTATTACCGGCTCCACAGGCATCCTGAGCCACTGGATTAGTGACATGGCTTTAGCTCGTATGCAACTTGAGAATTGCATATGCAGCTTGAGGCAAGGTACCTGTGTATTAAGCAATCACTATTCAAGAGCGGCAGAAAATGGTAGCACATGAGATCTCTGTAGTAATACATTTCCGGGGGTATCTGGAACACACGAGCGGGAATATTCGCAGGTGTACCTATGTACATGGAATCAATGATGTAGGCCCTATGGAGGCCGAACCCGAACCCCCGTCTACCCATTAACCTCCATAGAAGACTTCATATCTCTCCTCTCACACCAATCCATATAGTCCATTACGACCCTCGCAAACGCGTCTGCCCCAGTTTTGATGACTGCTGTGAACTCACTCATGACTTCATCATGGGTGTCTGGTTCCATGGTACCACCGTCTAGCCAAATGCAAGCACCCTCCTTCCGTTGCACGTTTCGTGCAAATTCAGTGATTAGGTGCTTTGATGTTTTGCTTTGCAGGTGTGTGCCAACCACGATGAGCACATCAGGATATTCAACATGGACATCGTAGTGAATGACTTCCTCATGGTAGTGGCGCAAAGGCCACGAAAGGGGGTCTGTGTTGTAGAATTGGATGTTTGGGATGAGCCTCCCTCCCCCACTGCACTCTCCATTCTCGCACTCACTCCAGAAATCGTTGGCAGAGTTCGACGCAGTCGGAATATGGTAGCATGTGTTGCACACCGCGTGTCGTATCGATCCGTGGAGTTGTACGGTTAGGGGCCATTGATCTGGTGGGGTATTTTTCTTTGGTGAAACTGCAGGCGCCAAGTTTTTCGTTTGATGTTCAATACCGTCTACCTCCTCCGTATAATACCTTAGTAGGCGCCCTCGCTGGCGATACGGTCCAGCAAGCCATGGAACACGGACGGGTTTGCCTTTTCGAGAATAGGAATCAGCAGCTTGAGGTGTTTTGCCCACGCCTTTTGCTTCGCGGGTACTGGCTGGGCGTACATGCTGTTATTGGTCAACCCTGAGAGACCCACGGGCGCGGTCACTACATTTCTGTTTGTTACTGCCCCAAAGTTCTTTTCGGGGGACGATGCTTACCTCTAGCTATGGCAGATACACCTTCGCCGGTGATCACGACGATTTTCTTCCCGACGCAGACGGCTCTCACCGCCTCCCGTAACGTATTCTCTGCTTTTTCGTCTTCATACACGGCTCGATAGACTCGGGTTTCTGCTTTGTCGGGTGGCATCGTTGCACTCACGGGCGGAGGGTGGACAACGAAGGTTCAATTTTCTTTTTGTTGTTTCAAAAGGCTGTACCGAGTTGATTGGTAAGAGCTTCGCGTTTGCACCCCACGGGTGATAATTATAAAAGGGCGAAGTGAAATACACAGTGAAAGTAGCGCCTTGGCACGACAAACCTATATTACCCTCCTGCTTGTAGTCTCGCGACATAAGCTCAGACACTCCGTTTTCGACCATCACAAATGAAGCACTGTCTGACACTTGTTTAGACCGCCACGTGGGAGGCCCCGAGGGAGTACAAAGGGCAAATGCAGATTCGGCCAGGATCAACGCAGCAAATGACATTCTGATGTCTAACCTCGAAGTTGCGTACGAATTGGCAACATTGGATCAGATCACTCAAGACTTTGGGAGCAGTAACACAGAAGGCGTCACACCCACCCAGGGAGCACCACATCAGCGCCAAAACTTCAAACTTTTCAAAGACAAGACTTTTTCCAATCAGTCGGCAGTTAAGCACGTAGGGGATTTGGAGAAGAAACGCTTCTGGGGCCCTTGTGTAATAGTGAAGGATCCAGTGCCTATGAGACCAATCGTGGGATACCTTGAAATCACTAGCGATGAGATCGGCAAAGTTGCAACCAAGACCCTCGAGATAGATGTCGAGGTCATCTGCATCGATTGTGAAGGCAGTGGGGCGCTGAACGGGCAAGAAGGGTTTGTCCCGTGCTGGACCTGCCGCAAGCATCCTGGATTTGTTTGGAGATCTCACTCTTTTGGTCCACCATTTGCACCGGAGGGCCACAATGAGGAGTGGTGGCGTCCCTGCGAGAATTGTAATGGCACAGGGAAGTTTGTTAAGTGGAAGTGCCGCCGTTGCGATGGGAAGAAGATGTGCCACAAGACATTCGTTTTCAAAGTACCAATCTTACCAATGGTCAAAGCCAAGGACTTATACATCTTCCACGGCGAGGGTAACCAATCGCTGGAAAGCCGGTATACAAATGGCGATGTTGTCATACGGTACGTGGTGGATGGCATCGGTGGCGGCGAGTTCGATATTCCTGGAGATCAATGGATCAGCCGAGATACCGAGGCCAAGATTACCAAATTCTTCCAGCGCTTCTGATCTCCTCACTAGAAGTTGGGGTAGCAGTGTCCACAGTGGACTTTTGATCGATCAAGGTTTACACTTCCGGTTGCGTGGTGAGGGTCAATTATGCGGAGGCAGCAAAAACCTTTTCAGACATACTTTCTTTGAATTCAAACCTGGTGGATAGCTAGATCAACTACATGCACGTAATCATGGGATAGCCTCTCGGGCAAAAGGCGTTTGTGTATACAAAATCACCATGAGTCCAATCAAAATTATCTTGATCTTTTTCTCTTTTTCATTCGTGTGAACCTAATACTCGCAGTAATCTCCTATCCCCAACCGTATAGCCATCTGCTAGACCCTCATTCCGTAACAATCCTTGTATTCGTCGTTCATACGTGCCGTTCGAACGTGGCGACGAAGAAATGGAGACTTGGGTGGCCATATCTTCAGAAACACGATGGGGGATAGTTCCATTCTTGAATGATTCCGCTCCGCCATGCTATTTATCGGTGGACTTGCCGGCGCCCTGGACGGTTTTTGCGTCAACTACTGAATCTTCGTTCCGAATGGGGGAAGTGGCGTTGTCCTCTATGCCGAGATGCTCGCGCAGCTGACGGAAAGCATATTGTTGTTCCTTGTTGACTTCAATAAAAACATATCGACCGTCTTTAGTGAACGGCAAGTGGGCGTTCTCATCACACAGCCGCTCATATGCTTCTAGGAGTTGCGTGGTGGCCTTGACGGAAATATGATGGGGAAGCTTGTTCTTATCGACCAAGGGTTTTACTTCCTTAACGACTCTGACAAGTACATCGTATGGAAGACTTGATCTGACAAACACCTGGAAGCTATGTTAGTCTGCCTGGACGATAAAGCACAACAGGACTGGATCTTAACATACCCTGCGACTGTCGAAGATTTTTGTGCCGTCAGGTTGTACAGTGTAAGGCTGGCTGTCGTCCGCCATAGTAGGCGATGAGCTCGTCGGAGTGGGTGAAGAGGTTAAGGTTGACCCAGGTCACCATTACTGTGTATACCCACACTAGTGCTACCCTACACTAGTTAAATACCTAGGGTCTGTGCGACCCAACACTAAAACTAACCGAACCATACAGGTGGGGGGTACTACCAATCAATCCTGATGTTAAGCAAACCCTCTTTCTGCTCCTGTGACAATACTGAAATCATCTTTTTGTTTTCTTTTTAGGTACTTCGCGAGGACATATTCCGAACACCAATGCACAAAGGAGAATGATTTAGTCTTCGCTACAGTAGATGGCTGCATTCACTCCACAAAAGCATGGACGACCGCTACCAACGGCTGCAATGCAAGGCTCGTGGCGTTGGGGGAAAGGCCAGGGATACAGTGCTACAGGCCAGCCCGAAATCCAAGTAAGGATAAACAGTATGTATTGTACAGTATGAAATGAAAGTGTTGTGTGTAAGAAGGAGAGAGAGCTATTATACAGAAGTAGTAGCCCTAGTGCCAAGACTCACGTGATGACCTCAGTAGCCATCAATACATAGGTAACATACAGAGAGTACTATAGGAAACAATAGAGGAGTATGTATTTGGTTTGGTCGATGCTTCAATTGCAAGCAAACCGTGATGAAAATTCCTTCACCTCACATCCACTTGGACCTGCAAGTGAAGGTGGTGACCTATTTTCGATCTACAAGTGAAGGAAGGTGGCGGACTGAGAGTGACGCGCTCTCTCACTATTACCGCCATACGACCTTGCAAACTTACTTTAAGCCACTGCTGCTCATATATAAACCATCAACAACCCATTTCCTCTCCGATCATTCTATTTACGACCGCTGCTCGCAGCTACGCACCCATACACATCATCTTGCTCCTCTATTTACCTCGCACGCGATCTATTGCGCTGCTCCCCGACAGTCTCGTGCACCTTTTCTCCCTCTCGCGCAATCATGAGCTCCACACACCATGAATCCGTGCAATCTTTTGCGGCAAAGAATGGACTGGAGATTGTGGATGTTTCGAAGATTGACCGATACATGCATGACACGACCCGACTAGGGATCGAAATAGGATTATGGCGAAGGAAAAGCGGAACTCCGAGAGTCGTCCCTACATCCACCGCACATCAACATGCGAATGAAGCGCAAGAAACATCGCTAGAATCGGCTGATTCTCATCCGCCTCAGCTTGAACAACCAACGGCTGAATTCTCCTCTCAGCCTCCCCTCGCTGCAGCGCCGATGAACGTTACCAAGGAACCAGAGAGCAGCACCTCCCTTGCTGCTCAAGGCTATCCCAACAAGAAGCAAAAGACGCAAAAGGACAACGAGGTGGAAAGTTCCACAGGCAACGTGGTGAAAGGTGGAGGGACAAATGGGGAGACGTTGAGAAAAGACAAGGAGAAACAGGAGCAGAAAAAGAAGGAAGAGACGAAGGGGGAACATATGAGGATGAAAGAGCAGAAGAAAAAGGAGGAAGAGGAAAAGAAGGGAAAAAATAGGAAGGAGGAAGAGAAGACGAGAGAGGAAGAGAAGAAGAGAGAGGAGGAGAAGAAGAGAGAGGAGGAGAAGAAGAGAGAGGAGGAGAAGAAGAGAGAGGAGGAGAAGAAGAGAGAGGAGAAGAATAGGGAGGAAGAGGAGCATAGGAGGTTAGAGGAGAGGAGGAACAGCAGGTTAGAGGAGAGGAGGAACAGCATTGCCGATGACAATTCCGACGTCTGGCCTCTCCCTCCGGAAGCCTTGGGGAGGATAGTCCTGGTCCGAGAAAAGAAGTCTATCTACAACGCACCGGAACTCCGTTTCGTGAATGCTTGGGTATTTGCGAAGTATGCCGCAGAATTTCGCAAAGGGTCATTGGACTTAAGCTGTTCCGAATTGATCCAAGGAAAGCCATATGGCTCCAGAGATGCCCTGACAGCATTGAGGACCATACAAGACAACATTAAGACGTGGGAACGAAACATCTCAGCCAGTACTGATGCCAAGATCAGAATATCCGATTTCTTTGTGGACCAGAAGCGAATGGTTGTAAAGGAGGATTGTAATGGGAACAAGGTCAAAGAATGGATGCGCCAGATGAAGCATACATCCGCTACGAACGCAATGGAGACGAATGAAACAGACAGCTACTTAATGTCGTTGTTCGTATCAGCGGCTGGAAAAGCGACACGTGCCTACTTTCACGGTAAAAAAAGAAGAGCAAAAGCGAACGTCACCCTCGACAAGAAATACGAAGACTTTTCTTCGAACTTGGAGGATATACTCGAGAATGGGACGCGGGCACATCATTTCGACAAGGAAATTGGCAAGTTTCTGGAGATGTACCTCAGATACAGGAGCCCCAAACAAAAAGTTGTCGCAGACAACAAGCAAGCTGTGTTTCGCCTACTCCGGAACCTCCACAGACTACGAATGGAGGGGTTGAGCCTGATAATCAAGTTCAGGACAGGCGCCATGAACCGAGTTCTAGAGGGCAAAGCCACAGGCATGGGAACATCGCCTGAAACAGTCATGGAAATTTGCAAATACTTTGCGCACGTTCTCCAGATGGGCCAGACTCAGGTTAGCCATGTCATGTATGGAAAATCCAAGATGCCCATCGGTCATACAGGCATGAGCTGGACCGCGCGACAGGTGTTCAACAGACCAGAGACGAACAAGTATATTCCACAACGATTTGCCAACCCACAGCTCGAATTGGTTGTTGGATGGGGAGGAAACGAGAAAACTAATAAAGCACGTTACCTCCTGAAACAGGATATTGGCGGACACGAAGCCATTGTCAATACATACCCGCTGCGAATGGGTGACTTTCTGGGGTTTGCCACTGGTCGTGTTAAACACACGTCGGAGAGTAAAGACATCACGCCAGCGACTCACTTCGGTGCTCCCGGCGGATTGTGTTTGCATCCAGCCAAAGATTGTGTTTCAAGCACAATGTTGGCCACCACACGAGAAAAGAGATCTACTTCACCAAATGTGATGGTAGCGGTAGAAGGGCGGTCGTTTGGATATTCGACGGACATGGTAAACCTACAGTGGCCGATCTTCGCAATCAAACCCATTCCGGCCTTCACGTTGCTAGCTGCGGCTGTATTGTGACGGGAGTTGGTCAACATTCAAGGGTGGAGGACATGAATCGACAACGGTTAGGTCAGCAATCGCAGATCAGGTTAGAATGAACGATTACTAGTATGGGAAAGGGAGGTGTGGTGGATGGAGAAGGATTTCTTGGGGAACCCCAAAATGGAACTCTGACCAGCACGTAGGCATATCTGCAGGCTCTACAGCATTTTGATTGATTGGTGGTTCTCGAAAAAGTCATTCTCGGTAGCTAGGAAAGGACATTAGCTGCTCATTTCCTTTTTCTTTCTTCTTCTGTATATGCTCATCTTTGATAGCGAGAATGGCAATCTAGGGAAACTGAAATCAGCCGTTCCACCCCATCTCATTATACTTAAACGTGCGGAAAATGCAACTTTTCTTTGATCTATTTGCTGCGGATAGCCTCCCATGACAGCCACAGCATTTAATTTAAAGCGAATAGTTGCGGCTGGTATTTCCTCCATCGATACAATTCTTCTTCAAAAAGAACCCCATTTCTCGAATCCATTACCGCACCATGGAAGCCGAATATATACATTTACTCATCGAATGAATACTATAATGCCATTCCTATCTAATAATAACGCTGCGAACAGAGAGCCAAAGCTCTTCTCCGTCTAACTAGTCTGTAATAACCTTCCTACGACCCCTGAAACAGGTAGACTTATTAGTAACTACATACCCACAGCTGTCCTCTTTACAGCTAACTAGATATAACTAACTATTTTTTTATCCCTATTGAGGGTAAATGTTTCCAGAATACTTGCTATAACTCTAAATTAGAAAATAATGGTTTAGGAAGCAGTAAGGGGTATAAACGCAATTCCTCGAGGTAAAACTTAGATCTTCCTTGGTTATTATTTCTCTTCTTAAATATCCTAGTATTTAGCATCTTTTTTAATTATAGTTATTGAGTTGTAACTCTGCTAGGATGTGAGGTTAATGCACAGCGCATTATAGCACAGATAGCTCCTAGTTAGATAGAAGAACTAGGGCTTTAAATACACGTACTAGTCACTAAAGAAACTTATTAATTTTCTTTCCAAGGCATATAGACGTATACACATTATAAGTTCTGTAGAGGTAGCAACATTAAGTCTTTTTTTCTTGTATCTCCCCTTACTTTATACTATCTGTTTCATTTGTGCTAGGCGTAGGCGTGGCGGAGAGATTGGTGGATGTAGACGCAGATGCAGGCATCGACGAATCAGATACAGACACCAGCGGAGCAGATGCAGGCATTGACGGACCAGATACAGACGCAGGTGGAGCAAACGCAGGCGGAGCAGTGCGATTTCTGGTGCAGATTCGGAAAACGGGACATATGTCGCGAACGTTGTCGGGCGTGATAGCACCAGCCACCGTATTTTCCCCCTTCATGCTACCACAGCACGAGGAGAACCACCGCAAGACACACCTCGTTGTGCGATTTGTTGGATCATTCATCCCCAGTTTGTCGATTAGGCTAGACCCTAGAGTGAGCATGGAGCAAAGCCCGCGCCTCCCCAAGCTCCGGGTCTCCCGGTAGTAGATCATAAAAGATTGCTATGGCGAGTAGCTGCATACTTATCGTGAATACGTTCAACGCCATCAAACTAAAAAGGTGCCTGCTACTTCCAAACTCATCCGTGCTGGCTTCATAGCTCCACATGATGTGGTTGATACCTTTGCTAGAATTGTCAACGGAACTCGCTGTCAGTGTCGACGGCGCCCATGCCCCCATATGCTATTATCTGATCTGTGATTCTATGCGACAACATTCGGATCCTCCCTTCGCAGACATGGAACGATCAGATTTCATTCCGTTCGTTGGTTCCCGCTGTTTTCAAGGTCTGTTCGCAGAAAGAAGAAGTAGGGAGCCAATCTGTAACCTGCTGTTCTCGCTCCCATCTTTTGGAAACCCTATTCTTTCTTTGAAGTACCGGCAAAACACCTTTTTGGCATATATTCATTACTACTATTTTACATCAAGTACCGCACTTCTGCCAAATGATCTCCCTTCTGATCACTATCCTCGCGTCGGACTGCATTCTTCCACGCTTTATGGGTGGAGATCGTGATTACGTTTTTTCAAGTTAATAGCAATAACATAGTCAGGTGGCTCGAATCTTCATGTGCAATGTCTTCTCGTACAACTAAAATTCACTAATGAGCTTATACCTCTTCGTTCCGATATTTCCGGGTTGACGATTAGTATAGTACCAATGACAGGTTACGGCGGCACTAAACTTTCCTCCAATTTTATGAATTGTCTAAATCTAGATCATAATTCGGGCGTAACATGTAAAATAACGTTATGTGGTTAGCGTTGAATGCGAATCTTCCCGCTTCTTAGTAATTAACGTTATCTTGAATGCTTAACGTTAGTATGTTTCTTAGATGTTGAGTAATATCCACTGAGTCATACATATTGTGGCCCTCTAGGCTTCTTCGTGGCGTCACATGCATGTTGACTTAGCGCAGCCACATCTTTGAATGTGCACGTGATTACTCATCACGATATATGTTACGATATCACTGATAGGCAGTAAACGCGGTATAATCAATAGATTGTAGAGGTCGCATCTTCTCGAACATTCAAAACAAGCCTCGCCAAAGTCACATAAACATCCCGCAAAGTGTCAATCTCACTACACGTGTAAGATGCTGTTGCATAGCGTAAGCCGAAGGGGGCTACTTTAGACGAGCCATAAGGCAAAGGAACTAAAATATCACATGCAGCTGTGAATCTAGAGTACAAGATAGCGGATTTGTGCGGTAGCACACCATATGTTGTCGGTCTCCGCGTAAATCCGAATTGGTAAGCTCCGTAAGTACGTCGGACAAAGACTGCCTTCTCGTGTTGGTCGGTGATATTGTCATCCAGCTACATAACGATTCTTAATTGAGACACACTAAAGACTCTCGTGGCTGATGATGCAATGAAAATCTACGGAAACACGAACAAAGCGATAACGAATGATAGCTCTTTCGTTGAGCCCCTATATGACACGAGTTCATCCTATATAAATCAGAGTGTGAACCAAGTTTCTGGTGGGTACAACCAAATATTATCATTTCATTTCAGTACCCATGACCATTGCAGAAATCATCAGAGATGCACCCGCTGGGCAGCTGGCTCGCGCCTATCTTGGGTGGAAGATAGCTCCATACGAAGACGAGGAGGATGGCTTTCAATTACCTCAAACTAAGGAGCAAGGAACGGATCCACAGGCAAACACTGAGGTCACACACTCTGAAGAGGGCTCAAGACACACATCGGTGGAACACAATGAAGAGAAACGACGTTCAAGTGAGGACAGCATTCATCATGAACCGCATACAGAAAGGGATATGGAACGCATAGCTACACAGAAGGACGAGCATGCGTCCAACCAACCACTTCCCAACGAGGTCGGGTTCAGTCCAACAGACCGTGATAACCCACAGAATTGGTCAACAAAGAAGAAGATCTTTACGTTCTTACAGATCTGTCTCTTGACGTTCTCCAGTACGTATAATACCCCTGGTCTACTTGACTGACTGCTAACGGATGTAGTCTACAGTGCCTCTGCTATCAGTATGTATATTCTTCTCGTTGCTGACCAAAGAATCTCCATTTGAACTTTACTAATCCTGCGCTCGCAATCTAGTTACTCCTGCAGAAGGTATCTTCCAAGAGATTTGGGGTGTCTCTCGTGAGGTATCTGCCCTCGTTCTCTCCATGTTCGTACTTGGTTACGGATTTGGACCACTACTCTTCAGCCCCATGTCCGAATTGCCGATGGTGGGGCGAAATGTCCCATATATGATCTCCTTCGCATTATTCATCATCATGACAGCAATCGGATCCGGTGTTTCGAACTTTCCCGGGCTGGTCGTTATCAGGTTCATTCAAGGCTTTTTCGGCGGCCCAGTATTGGCAACCGGCGCAGCATCAGCAGCCGACATCTTCCCATTTAACAAAGTACCTTATGCGATCTCGGCTTGGGCATTTTTCGCGTATGGGGGTCCAGCTCTTGGCCCAGTGTTGAGTGGCTTCTCAATCCCACTCGACAACTGGAGATGGGGAATGTGGGAGACATTAATACTGTCTGGCGTAACCTTCGTTTTGCTGTTCTTTTTCTTGCCAGAAACAAATGCCGAGTACATACTCAGACAAAGGGCCAAACGCATCAGAAAGAGAACGGGCGACGACAGCTACCTTTCCAGAGTCGAGAGTCGCACCCATAAGAAAAATTGGCTCAAGGTCTTATCATATCATCTGACTATGCCCTTCAGAATAACCATACTGGATCCATCTGTTGGCTTCATCAACCTATACACGGCCCTTGTTTATGGAGTCTACTATTCGTTTTTCGAGTCTTTTCCGCTCGTTTACATGGGTACGTACGGCTTTTCCATCGGCATCATGGGCACTATATTCACGAGCATCATCATCGGAGCTGGTATTGGATTGATCGTGTACAGCGCGCTCATCTATTTCATCTACGAACCATACACAATGAGCAAGGGCATAGGGAGTCCCGAGCATCGCCTTGTACCGGGTATCTTTGCCGCTGCATTGATACCACCTGGCATGTTCATTTTCGGATATGCGTCCAAGTCCGAAATTTCGTGGGCTGCTCCAACCGTTGGCATTGCGCTTTACGCAGCTGCATCGTATATTGTGAGTGCATTAAACTTGAAATCCAGCTGCCAATGATAACTAACTATTACTAGCTGGTGAACTGCATCTTCGTGTACCTGCCTATTAGCTATCCTCGCTATGCAGCTAGTATATTTGCGGCAAATGGTTTCTTGCGTAGCGCTATAGCGTGTGGTGCCATCCACTTCTCGCAGCCTCTCTTTGGTAATCTTGGCGTTGGAAATGGCTGTGCTGTGTTGGGAGGAGTCGCAGCAGGGTGCGCTATTTTGTTTGTTTTCTTGTATTGGTATGGACCGCAGCTCAGGGCGCGAAGTAAGTTCGCCGAATCGTACTAGGCAAAAGCATGATGCCACCCAGGGAGAGGTCTTTCATTTTCTCCAGTCACTAGCGTTAGTTTTGATCACAAGTTGAGAAGTTTTCCACTGCACATATTTCAGTACAACTAAACCTCGATTAATTAATTCTGTTTTGAGATATGGAAGTGGTTTCTTCATATTCTTGTGTGAAGTTGTTGCGTGTTTGAATTTCTAGTAACACAAAGAAACGATTTAGGAATTCTAAATTTTTACAATCGAAACACTATCTCTAGTGAAAAAATGTTTGTTTTCGCGACATTTTGAATATTGTTTTCAGCTCTAACTCGATATTTTGGACGGACATTAGTCCACCATTTTTTGTTTCGAAATTATGAGTCCACCTTCCCTGGCGAAAACTGAAGCCATCTTCTTCCTACAATCTCACTGAACATGCCCTGTTACATCTTTCTTAACGGCTTTTCTACGGTTATGGGTCTTCTTGTCGGTGAAGGTGTTGGAGCAACTGCATGTCACTATATACCTTTCTTAACTGCTCCCCAATAATATTATCCCCGTAAATGAGCTTCGCAACTCTCTTCGCAGCCCATAAACTTCCTTTGCATATAACATCCACCATGGCGCTCCTCCAACTTCCGCCCGCAACCTTGCTTCAAATATTTAATTATATCGGCTCGAAATATTTTCGTGCAGACATTTCGCGCCTCACAGCCTGTAAGGAGTGGAGCATGTTTGCTTATGTCGCGTGCTTCCAGGAATTTTACGTTACTGCAAAGACACTACAACGCTTGCTGTCTTCTCTGTACATAGAATTAGAATTACCCTGACTCAAAGAAAATGTAAAGATTCTAGAACTAGATTTAAATGGCTTCGAAGACGGGGACTCTATCGCCCCGTCTCGACACGATTCGCAGGCCATATTATCCATAAGGGGCAGTTCGGAAGCTTTAAATACCCACTATAACACCAAGCACAACGTCATAAGCAGCAGCCGTGCATCTCAGTCTCCACAGCTCAAATTACCTCACACTCTCTCTTTACATGTACCTCTTGACTCTAGCTTTTACCGTTGGCGCGTACAGAAAATGTGTAGTAAAACATTTAGATCGTGAACACAAAGTTGGAGATTGGTTCCAGAATTTTACAGTTTTGATTCTGAGTTTCAGGAGACTTGATCACAGACTTCTGAGATTTAAACACTATACTTCTAGCAACTGACCCTGCCTTACAACTCAACAATTCGAAGAAGCTGCGACGCATGCGGACCGAGACTCGCAGAGTAGTTGGCCGGTTGCCGGCCAAGATCAGTGTGAGTCCACAGGTTGCGGGCCGTGACGGGGCCGGTGATACCAAGATCCTTCCAGGACACAGCGACTGTGGCAGTGATGTCGGCCAAATTAAATAGGGCAACAGTGTAGCTGCCGTCCTGGTTGTTGGAAAACCAGACCTGTTGCTTTGTCGCTTGTGACAAAGGTAACGCAGGGTGGCCAGATTGGTCAACAGCGATGACCTCCGAGTTGGTGATCAGCTCAAGACCCAAAGGATCGAGCTTCGTTAGGTCGATTCCAAGAAGTAGTGGAGCAGACTCGATGGACCACAGCGTTAGCATGGTTTGCCGCTCATCTGGAGTGAGGCCGTCGGCGGCGCCGTTGCCAACCTCGATAGAGTCCAGGTCGTTCCAGTGGCCTGGACCAGCAAATGGCACCCACTTAGGCACGTCGGCGAAGCGCAAGGCCACACGCACCGTAAAGTTCGTAAGGCCGGTGCAGTGGCTGTAGCACTCGATATCTCCATCGATGCGCCAGCCGTTGCTGTAGCGCTGCCAGGTGGCCGCATTGGCGAAGCTGAGCGAGTTGGATAGCCCCAGGTACATGAAACGGTTGGTGTTCAAGATAGCCTGGTGCCAGTGTTCGATATCAGCCCGATTATCGGCAGCGATCCTCCCGCCGCCTGGGCCAACGAAGTCCATCTTAATATAGTCGACACCCCATGATGCGAATAGATCCGCCTGCGACTGTACATAGGCAGCCGCACCGGGTTTGGTGTAATCGATGGCCGCTGAACTGTCGTTCGCTGTGTTTCCGGGTAAGTTAGGAGCAACAATGTCGCTGATGCGGTACCGAGTTCCTTTGATGGGCGAGTTTGCAGCTACAGCAGCAGCTGGGATTCCGGGTACCAAGTAAATGCCAAACTTTTGGCCGAGTGAGTGCACATATTGGGCGACTGGGGCAATGCCATCTGGGAACTTTTTGGAGTCCCAAGTCGTGCGGCCGTAATCATCGACGCCGCTGTACCATCCGGCGTCCATATTAATGTATTCATAGCCATACTTTTGGAGACTTTTATTCATGGCCAAGGATTGTGCCTTGATGGAGGTCGCATTGATTTTCCCACGCAGTGAACTCCAACTACTCCATCCCATGGGCGGGCGTAGGTCCGGGGATAAGACCGGGGCAGCATGTACGAGGTTGCCTCGACTGAACACAGTGGCCAGCGTCACCATAAACACGACTACGGTTCTAAGTAGGATGGAGTACTGTGCCATGTTCTTTAACTATGGCAGGGCCGCGTTATGATGGTCTGTTTAAAAAGCAAAGTATGTAGCAATACCGGAAAGGCTAGGTGAATACTTAGGTATATATCAGTGCCTTTCAATACTCAGGGGACCACAAAAAAGGTCGCAATCTTGTATTTTTATTCCTCGATAAGATATCCCTTCTTTCAATGATCCCTATTGACATAATATAACTCGTGGAAATAATAAGCTGAGAGTTATAAATTAACTAGTTCTACCTACTCTAGTATCCAATTCACCAAAAACAGTAAGACTGAGGGGCAATCTACTTTTTTGCTAGGAGGGGTGGCTCTACAATTATTAAAACACATAATGTTAGATAACACAATCGTAATAGTGAACACTAACCTGAGGGGTATGCAGGCAAGCTTGCACAAATAGGAACTTACCCCACAAACCACCTCTAAGAGTTGGATACTAGTAAGAATCATCCACCTATAGGAACTTGGGGATACTCATAGACATGGGAAAAAGCTCGGGCAATATCGGCTCTTTTACAACCTCGCACATTTATCCCAAATTTACTGCAACCAATATCGTAGATTGGCTACTTAGCAGTCTAAATGCAAATCTGCGAGGCATATATCGGTTCGCTTACTATTCCTAAGAGTTTGCGCAGCTGAGAGTTTCACATCTTTCACGTGGCGAATTAAGATATATTAAGTACTCGGCGAATGTTTTGTACATATAAGGTTGTATCCATTCTATTTTTGACCAGCCATGCTGATATTGTGAACCGTCGGAGCGACTAGAATCAAATATAATGCTTAAACATAGCTCACTCATCTATAATGTTATTCCAATGCAACACCTGCAACTCCAAATCACACAAACGAACGACGTCGATCTCTAACATATCATTGTAACACCTGTAGAAAACTTCCAACAGCCTTACTAACCGGGATAAACCATTATCATGGGCAATTTGGAAAGGTGTAGGAAGCCTCTGCAGACTATCAGGGTTCACCTTGAACGTGAGCAGTAATAATCGCGATATTTCCCAGAAATCTTGAGGCTCGCGGCCTGAATACAATTTAGCATCAAGGTACAGTTTGAAGGCGATCCTCAGGGGCGTAGATCCGCGGCTTGATCCAAGATTGGGATCAGTAGATTTGGACTGCAGTAAGATCTCCACCATTCTCGGCTTTCCAGATTGCACTGCTCGCATCAGCGCAGTTCGTCCCGAATTATCTTTCAGATTCGGGTCTACGTCTGTTCGCTTTAAAAGCTCCGAGGCCATTGTTACAGCACACTCATCGGCCACCATCGCACACCACAGAAGAGCCGTCCGGCCAATTTCATCTTGTAAATTGGGATCGCACATCTCATGTTCAAGGATGCAACGAAAGGAGCTGAGATCGCCGACCTTAACGGTATGCATGAGAACGGTAGCTTGTCGGGAGTCACGGACCATCGGATCACAGCCGGAGGACAAGAAGAGCTTGACATAAGATTTTCGTCCTTGTTGGACTGCCCAATGGAATAAGGTCCAGCCATAGCGTCCATAAAGGTAAGATCTGTAATCCATTTTTATCAAAGATGCAGATAATAGGAATGCGACGACGTCTTCATTGTATGGCCGGCAGATTGCATTAAAGAGTCGGAATGCGATGTGTTCTTTCAGGCTCTCGTTCCCCTCTAGATCCACACCCGCATCGGTCAGATATTTCATGATTGCGACTCGACCTTGCTGATTAATACGACCATCAAGTGCTTCATATAGCGCGCGTCGTCTTTCGTTTACTGTACTGTTTTTGATGCAAAGCCTCGCGATCTGATCGAATCCTTTTGAAGAAGCGTAGTCCAACAAGTTTTGGAAGGGATAAACCCATTTTTCATTGACAATTGATGGATTCTCCCTCAAGATCGATTTGAAATGAGGTAAATGAACGTCAGTGAGCGATTCATCGTCAGGCGATAGAAGAGGTGCCTGTCCATCATCTTTGCTGCTGTTGATATAGATAGCTGAACAGAGTCCAAATTCTGCAAGCTTTTCCACAACACCTTCGCTAGATGCATATTTCAAGCATTGCCGAACGATTTTACCCGCCTCCGGGGCGAAAAAATCATATCTTCCGGAGCGTAAGACTGTGTCCAACATCTCTACGTCGCCAAACTCACACAGATACGAGAGAAAACGTCGACTGTGTTTGAAATCTTCTCTCAAAAGTGCATGGTCGCGCCGGAGTTTTGTTTTTGCTGTTTGATTCGGCTCCTCCACTTTTTGAGGGGGAAGGTCAAGGAAAGCGCGTGCCGCATCGCTATGGCCGGCATATAAAGCTGCTAACAAGGGATTGCGAAACCGTCCGTTCTTCAATTCAAGATATTTACTCCGTTCAGGGTGAATTCGGATAAGTTCTGCAGAACCATACTCCGCTAGAAGATATAATGGGTGGGGATAACCGTAGGGAAGGAGAGTGGCACTGCCGCCAAGCCTTTCGTATGCACAAACCCAGTTTTCTATGTCAAAATTCTTCAAGAATGAATGCTGGTCTAACCTAAACTTTTGCGCCGAGTTTGCATGGTAGCAGACATTTTCCGTTGCATATTTCAGTAAGGGTAATAGCTCTGAAATCGATGGTTTGAAAAATTTCGGGGTCGAGTGGTTATGGTAAAGAAGCTGCTGTGAACAGATTTCTTTCATCATATCATGTCCCAATCCTTCAGGGTTTTCTTCATCTGGCCGTAGCTTATTTATTCCTCCTTCCTTAAGAAAGAAATCTCGAACGGACTCGTGGATGAACTGAACGGTTGGTTCTTTGGATTTGGTGATTTCTGCCAGTCCTTTGGAAACATCTAAAACGAACTTTCTCAAATTTTCTGGTGCCATGTGGACTGAATCGCATGGATACCATGTGTGATCATCTTCGCAATAAGTCTCGAGCGCGGCACGAAATTCGTTCGGCTTCAACGGACGCGAGGCGAAAAGTAGGATCTGAACGCAAACAAGGAGGTAATTCATGTTCTTTTCGTCTCTCGTCAACATTTCATGAAACAAATCGTGCAATCCCGTGGGAATTTTGGTAAGACGTTTCTTCAGAGCCTTGATTCTTCCCCGGTCATATTCTTTGTTTAACATGGGAATGACCAGATGGACCCAGAGGAAGATACCAGATGATTTGCGCAGGATCTCGGCTTTGATATCTTCGGCTTGAGTGTCCTTTCCCAATTTTAAATGGGTATCGATGTAAACACTGATATCATTTTTGTGTTCTTGTTCTAATTCAAGCACGAGTTGGAGACCAGTCCCGATACTGATTTCTGGATAATGTCGACTGGAGAAACACACTCGAAATTCCGCTCTCTTCTCCAGTTCTCCAAGTTCTTCGAAAAATGCGATCATTTCACGAACATCCTCCTCGGGACACTCATCTAACGCATCAACGTAACAGACAACACGCCGATCTTCAAGCTCCTGGAGAGCTAAGGTGAATAGTTCTCGGAGAGTCTCGTCCTGCCATCCCATGTCTCTAATGGTTTCAACTCCACGTTCACCATATTCATTGAAAATACTCCAGGTTTCTGGTGCCTTTTCGAGAAGCTGTATAAGCAGTGACCGGTATAGGCCACGTGTTGACTTTTCAAGAGACTCGCCTCTAGCGTTGAAGAAGAACGACAGTATAAGACAACCTTTCATCGTCTTCTTGGCACCATTGAACAAGAATTTCATCATAATGGACTTGCCAGCGCCCGGTTTACCTTTGATCCAAAAGAATCCATGGTGTAAATTCAACTTGTTGGCTGCAGTCCACTCTTTGTAAAGTGCATTCTTGAGCATCCATGAACATGTTTTGGCTTGAGCGGGTTTGAGGCTCAGAAGTCGAGCGTCTCTTTGTTTGAAGTGGAGGTCGTTTATAATTTCTTTCCGCTGTTCAGCAGAAAGTATCGAAGTATCGAGCTGAGTAGAGAGGCTTCGCTGAGCGGACAGTCCAGGATTTATCACACCTCTTCCTTCGTTGGATGTCAACGGTAGACTGGAGTCGGTAGTTCGGCCTGAAGGTAGTTGTTCCGCAGGGTGTAGATATTTTAGGTTGGGGAGTCGGTTACCATCTTGATGGTCCTCTATAGCTCGAGTTTCATTGCGAATTTGCACGTCTGCTATAGATCAGCTCCAATTGAAACACTTATTATTGCGAGTCAAAACAAAATCGAATAATCGCACTAACCGAATGCGCCCGTGATCGGTCCCTCCGCCTTGCGAATATTTGCTACATCTGCCGGTGGTATCACGGATAGCAATTCTTTTGCATACGCTGCCGCTGTCCCCGCTGCGTATGACTGCCATCTCTTGTTCTTATGCGAGTCAGCATAATCGCAGATTCCACGAATGACAAGGCATGGGAAGTTATTCATCAGACCCGCTGCCTCCATTTCAAAGCATAGTACCCCGCCAAGCTCCGCGCTGACTTTGTCCCTTTCCACGGCATTCTTGATCACCTGGCTTCCTGAAGCGATCGTCCCATAGTGCACTAGAACGTCTTCGCTATCGCGTGGTTGCCTTATCACTTGTTTTTCAGTGCTGCACGCATCACCTGCATCATGGGAACAAGGTTAGTGGAGCTTGAGGGAAGATTGCGGTCAAATGTGGATCATGCTCCTGAATGTACTCACATGACTGTCCTTCTTTGTGATCATAAGAGGCTTGGAAGAGTATGTCGGGCCCGGTCTTGCTGCGCTGAAATATGGAGGTAGAAGCCAGCTCAGCCACATACTCGGAAACCCTACTTCTGTCGAGCAGCTCATTTGCCCGCACCCGAGCTATTGCAGTAAGAAGGATCTCTGGTGGGGAGTTTAACGATCCTGTCCTCTGAAACCCACTCGGAGTCGCTTTGCCAGAGTCATACTGCACCACTCCACCAAAGACATGGTTAGGCTGGCTAACTACGACATCTCCAAGCCGGATATCCTCTACGACAGGGACACCTAGTTTGAAGGTATAATGTCAGCACAGTTGAACCCGCACAAAGATGAATTAGGGAGAGCGAGGCTTAGTACACCACTGCGTTCGGTAGCGATGATACCGGGTCTTCGCCCTGTCTGGCCCGTACGCACCTCCTCCGATCCCGACCATTAGCCCAAATCGAAGCCCCCGAAATGTCGCTCGCATACGCATTGCCACGGCTGCTGCTGGGCTAATGCCAATCCTACCAGCGGGTAGACATCCGATAGCAACATTGTGTCCGCCGATAGATCCTAGAACATACAGGTTCTCGTCGGTATCATGGTTGGATCCCACGTTAGGCTTCAGGTTACCGTGTTCCTCGTCCAACATCTTTTGTGCCGCCGCCAATTCCACAGGCAACGCACACACCCATCCTACCGTGTAATCATCGCGACGCAGTCGACGCGCCATTGGCGCTCTTTAGAGACGAGCAGACAAAGAGAGAAATAGCTGTCTCAGAGACAAGTTCATAGAACAGAAGCTCATTTTGCAGGAGCCAGGCGAACCAGCAATGAAGTCTGGTGCTCAGCCTTGTAGCCGGCTGTGCAGCCCCCACCAGGCAGCAGATGACCTCGTAACCCGGATAATAATCAATCCGCTCCGATCGCCTATCAAATTATATATACAAGGGTATTATAACTGTAAATGGCATACAGACTCTTCATCCTCAAAATACACATCGAGATGAGAAAAAAATGTGAAAATTATAAGGGCAGGGTCGAGGATAACTCCATCACGAATGCGAGTAACAAATTTATATAAAGAAAAAGAACGTAAGCGATTAGCAGTTCATCTCAATGGAGGTGTATATTTGCATTTCCAAGATACTCAGGATCGCTGCAATAGCAGTGGAGACAGCACATTTGAAGGGTCTGATCTGTAGAAGAAAAAATGGCAACTGCCTAAGGTATACCAATACAACAACACTGATCGCCAAGATTATATCGTACGAAAAATCATGTGCGGTGTGCAATTCATGATGCGTTCAATTTTCCCGTGCGGACTTTCTTAAACCCCATTTCAGCTAAGAAAGCAATCCTCGTCAGGGTGATAAACAGAGTCAATCCAACTGTCCCCCAGTCCTCGCTTCTCCATGCCGTCCATAAACGACTCTGTAAGCGAAGAGCATCCCAGAATGAGTACAGCGCCGCAAAATCCATCAACAAGATGGCCATTTGCACGTACTTCCAGACCTTGAGATCGTTCGTTGCCCGGAGGAGTCCACCTGAAAGCACAGCACACGCGAGCATGGCTCCGCCAGCTTGCTGGAATATGAATTTGTATTGCGGGTTCACATCGTCCTCGTTCCGAAGCGTTCTGGGCACGAGAGAATTGACCAAGAAATCTTGGGACACAAAGTTGGTGATTGCGGCAGAAAGGGCGATGATAGGGTCGACCGAAGTGAAGAAGATCTTATAGAAGCCAGGAACCCTGTTTGTCGTCATTTGGAAGCAAAAGGCCACAGATAAAGTGTAAGTAAGCGAAGTAGAGAACGACAGCGATGTCAGACGGATGTTGACCTTATGTACCTATATCAGATCAGGCCTAGCGTATTACTCTAACCTCTTCTAGCCTGGGGCTAACCAACTTCTTCGATTTTAACTGCGGATGTAACTACATAAAAGCTATTGACCCTAAACAATTTTAACGAGGGAGCTGATGAGTTGTTTGAATGTAATTGGGGGCGAGAGGTGCATGAGTTGGCGGCAAAGCCAGCAATATTCATCCCAGTCAGAAAAACCATAATGTCTTGATTTTCATCTTGAGCTACATTTTTTCCCTCAGATATGTGCAGCCAAACCCCTCAAATCCTCGTGCCCTACGAATTCTTCCAAAAGTTCTTTCATTCATCTCAAGATAGCTTCACGTCAATGTTCAGCCAAGCTTTCACACACTGCTCCTGGCAATTGATAGCGAACTATATATGCACATGTATACAACAGCGAGCCAAGTTAGGCTGCCACACGCAGTATCCCATCAGCAACCGTGGTCACTGGACACTGTAACGAAAAAAATAGTTACACCACATCTGCGTGGTAACGACATGGTCGGGTCCAAACGGAGTAGTGACCCTAGCTGCCAGGTGGAGCGAAGAGAAAGAAGCTGCTTTGTTTGCTGGCCGTACATGGTGAAGATGCGATGACAAACGTTTATTTGCCTGAAGTGACTGGGGCGGCAGTGATGCCATGAACAAACCATGAACAAGTTTAGCGGCATCATGCCATTGAGTCCGTGAATCAAGGTGCAACAGAGAGTGTTGTAAATGACCCTTCAGTCTCACGCGTGTTTACACCAAGCGCCATGTGATCGTTGCAAACGCGGGTGAAATAATACTTGACTACTATGAGAGCATTGAGTTGCACTACGTATTTGTTATTGCCAGAGCACTGGGTTGATATAGCACTCACTGAGCTCTAAATGAATGGTTACAAGAGGCAAACACGCATTGTGTGACAGGGATGTAATCAATAGCCAGCAGAGAGTTGATGGGTGGAGATTTATGTCACTCACCTCTCAGATATACTAGGTGGTGGCTCCCTTTAAATTTCGAAATCGCTGAATCCAAAACCTTCTTCAACAAAGAATTTCTAATAACTACTTTCGAACTCCTTCCTTCCTTCCTTACCTCGACTGGAGCACCACATTCCCACCCAATTCAGAATTACCGATGCATATCATAACCCGGGGACAGAGCATCTTCATCAACGATGGTCTAATCAACGTTTGGATACCAGGTATCTGGAACTTATGCACCAACCACACTCTCGACCTCGAACGGCTCTCCGACATCCTCCACAGCCGGAATAGACTGATCAGGACACTTCGCCTATCCGACATGTTGGAATCATTCTTCGACCTCTTCGCAAACCGCCGCAGCAACGACAGATACCTCGGAGCCGATCTTCACGCTCTCTTCAAAGAAGTCATGAATTTAGACATCCGCGAAATGTCTAGACATATGTCCAGCGACGGCCTTTCAAGAAGCCTCAGTTGCATCAGCGCGCTATCTGCGCTTGCCGAACTCACACAAAGCAGGCCTCTCGCCCAGATCCTCGTCGAAGCCTTCTCGCGCAATCGAGATTCCATCCTGACCCATGAGCTTTCAAGGAATCTCCCCTTCTGGGCTCTTGCGATCGAGTCGCTTAGAGGCCTCGTTCATTCTTGCGATATCAGCAGATGTATTAGGTATCTGCAACCCAGGTGCGATGATATCTGCCAGTATTGTCGGGACTTGGGTGCTAGTGATCCTAGGATCGACGCGGTTCTTAATATTCTGTATCAGATGAATGCGGGAATGATGGATTGGCAGCGTGGCCGCGGTTTACAGAATAACTTGCATCCGACTGCATTCTTGACCGCACCTGAGTTTGCGTCTCCGGCGCAGGATTGGTGCTATGGTTGTATGCCGTCTACGCAGGCAATGGGAGGTTGGCGGAGAAATTTAATTGGGGTGCTGGATAATCTCGACGTACGGCGAAGATCAAGTCCAGACTGCCGTCGCCCCGACTGGTTGTGAGGATAGCTTTAATCCTCTTCCTGTACTCAAAACTTTATGGTCCCTCGTAGATTCTATTACTCTCTTTCATACTTGGCAGTCTAGTTATTGTTCCTTCAAGTTACGACAATCAACAGCAACTTAATGTTGTCACGTCGACCACATTACTACTAGCTGTTCTCAATATTCGGAAATTCATCTTCTCATCATCAAAAGTAGAACATCACGAATCGTAATACCGTATTGCAATGACATCAATCTATTAACGAGTTTCCCTCCAGCATCATTCCGGAGTTTAATTCTAATATGATATGCAAATTCTATTCTTCGAATGCAGTGCCCCTTAATAAAGACCTTGAAATACACCAAGCGCCTCGCTAATGCAAAAATGACAGGAGGCAATTAGCCCAAGCCAACCCGCCGTCACAAAATATAGACGAGAATTTAAAAAAAAAAAACTGATATGTTTCTCCAAAGAGCCACTCATCGCAGGTAATGCAACACCAACCAGCAGAACAAGAAAAATATAACCACACCGGCCCAAAATATCCACTTGTCCTGCTTCGCTCTCCGCTCAACCATTCTGATGGTGTCACCGCTGATGCCTAGAGTGTTGGCTACAGTGTAGAGTCTCCTCTGTGTACCCTTTAGCATCTCTCTCTGGTCTCCCAAATCGCCCAATACCGCTCTGCCTCGATCCAGGTACTCGTCGAGTTGCGCCGATGTCTGGTTCAGGAAAGAATTCTCGCGAAAAGCATGCGATTCGCGCGTGTAATCGGATGGGGCATGGGCGGCGCCTGCAGAGTATGGGTTTGCCTGGTAAGGAGCATTCGGGTTGTACGGGCGCGACGGAGCAAACGGCGAGTTGCCAGCGGCGGCAGCGGACGCAGAAATGGCAGGTTGGGAGTACGGATTCTCAGGCGTGGCGGCATGATGCGGCCTCCGGCCGAGAAGCTCTGTGCGTGCAGTAGATGTTTGCTACAGAAGATGTTGTGTTAGCCTCTTTGCTTTCACCACGTCATCTCCTCTCAGACGAATATTTGGCACATACCACATCCTCGTTTGCCTCCTTTATCCGGTTGAAGCTCGCCCGGTATTCATCTAGCTCACCGCGAAACGTCTTTAATCGCTCGAAAGCCTTCTCTTGTTTGGTTTGCACCGGCTCTTGCTTCGCAAGTTTGGCATATTCATCAACGGTGCGGGAAAAGGAGGTCAGGGACGCAGTGATCTGGCCCTGCAGCGCTGGGGAGGGGGTTGCAGTGTCGGCGAATAGATCGAGATCCTTGCGTAGAGCGGTGGATTGCCGGAGCGCGGAGTTAAACAGAGCGTTCTTCAAGCATCAAGTCAGTCAATGGTAGTATATTAGAGAAGGCTTATGCACATACCATGATGGGAAAATGAGCGGCCGCGGGTGAAGCAGGTATATGGGATTTGGAGAGGCGGTGTAGTTGCGACGGTGAAGCTTGATTCTAGGTGAACAGATGTTGTCTTTCTTTCTCTGTGGTTTCAGCGGTCGCCTCGTAGGCGCAAACTTGCTCTTCTTTCTTGACACTTTGCATCCACATGTCATGTTGGAGTCGCCTGCCAAGGTAGCCTAACCTTTTTGGGGTTAGATTTCTCGCCCCGGCAACCGCAGTATAATTATAGCAGCCTCACAACTCCATCTCTCCACAAATCTTCCCTGTCAATACATATTTCCATTTTCATCTGGCCTGAACGAATCATTCTCATGGTACATTAGCGTAGTGCTGCGTCCTTTCAATGCACTAGACTCGGAGATGGAGTCTTCCACGGGAGCCACTGCCATCAGGCAACACATCCTCGACGTCCAGCTCTATGCATTTATACTTGACACTTCTTGATAACCAAGCGGGAACTTCATGCCGCCTTTTACATGCTGCTAAACCCTTTACACACTACGCTTGCGAGATTTCGACAAGGTCATGACCAAGCTCGTTTCAGCCCTCACCTTTGATTCGTTCTTTTTGACCCCCATGTTCCATTTATGGATGCGCTTGGGTCAACAGGCCACCATCTTCCTTACTCCGACCGACCGACCGACCGACTCTTGTGTTAGAACTTTCGTGCGTAGTTAGACCTTAACGTTATACACCGAATTTGATTCGCCATCTTTCAGACCCCACGATGCGCCTAGAGCCGATCATGGGCGCCAGCTCCTTTAATACCAGCCTTGGCTGATGCGAGCGCGAGCAACGTGACATTCTCTCAATATTTTGAACATCACTGCAGTCCTCTTCCTTCCTCTGCTACGTACACTTCCCACAGCTAACCTTCTTTCCTGTCATTACCGCGAAGGAAAATCAACTAAACATAATGGCCGACGATGACGTGGTAAATGGATTTTGGTACAACTGGGGTCAGACAAATCAGCTTCCGCACAATTGGTAAATCACTCGCTGACTTGCTTCAGAGCATGGCAAAACTCGAGGGGCAACGCTCACTTTGCCCCCCTATGCTGCCTTGATTCTGGGTTCTTTCCTTACATTATGGGTTCAGTTCGCAGGTGCATGTTTCTGGCGAGTTCTTTGCTTCGTCATACATCAAATCCGCTCCAATGCCAAACCACAATCCGGGCTGTTCCATCAACAAGTTAGTGACGATAGAAAAAGGATTTGAGTAGATGTGCTAACTGTCTCTAAAGCAAGTCCTCCTTCGAAATTCCGTTACAGCGCCCAACACTCTATGGGGCCTTATCCGTTCCGGAATCGCCTGGAGAGGCAGATCCAAAAGGGGATTCCGGGACACTGTACCTCTGATTGTCACCGCACTATGCACAATAGCGTTCTTTGGCGCAGCATCACTGCTGGCATCGAGAATTACAAGTGTAGATGACAACCAAGTTCTGCTGCGGAGTCGAGCTTGTGGCTTTCCTCGGGAACGTGGCAATGTTCGAGATACTGTCACGGCATCGTTGGCTCCCTCAGATCTTTTGGCCTTCAACGCCCTTGCCGTTATGGGACGAACGACCTTGACCAAAAGCATGGCATACGCACGCACGTGCTACGGCACCTCTGAAAGCTCGGGGGAGTGCAAAACCTTTGTCAAGCCAACACTGATGGGCGTAAACGCTTCGGCAGTCACTAACGCTTCTTGCCCATTTGGTAACGGCGCCTGCGCGGAGGCTGCTGTCAAGTTCGACTCTGGCCATGTACACTCAAACATTGATCTTGGTCTCAACGCCCCCCAACGCGATGCTTTGACCATACGGCGAGTAACATCGTGCGCACCCATTGCGTCCAAAAAGTATGCTACTGGCTGGCGTGACAATGTGCCCGAGGCGTTTGGTGGCGGTAAAACGAATACCAGTGTCAAATTTTATGAATTCGGGACGACCACCAAATCAGATTCAGCAGTTGGGGAGCCGAACACAGTCGTACTCAACTGTGACGCTACCTTTCAAAGGTTCATCACCAATCAAACTACTTTTTGTGTCTCTCAATACATGCGTGACTATCTCGAAAAGGCCTACAGGATACGGTATTCCTTTCCTCTCGCCGTTCTCGCTTGCAGGCTAACACTCCTACCAGTGCCAGCACCGTCTACCAAGACAATGCCAACGCCAGCGACTTCGCTCCGGTTCCCGACTTCCAAGTCCCAGACGCCGACGTTACCCTCATCTCCATCTTCAACAAGGCCCGGTACATCGGGGCTGTAAACGATTCCCTGTTCAACGCGCAAAACATCACAAAACTTCGCGACAACGAATTCGCCACTGTAACTGAAGACCTCTCCGTCCTAGGCTGCACCGAGCAATACCAATTCTGCAACGCCGAAACCCAACAATGCACCCCTCTAGCGGGGCTCTACAAAACGCGTGCTACACTGGAAAGCGACGCTCTCCGCCTAAGTCCTTACCAAACCGCATCTGCAGCCATCCTCTGGAAGACAGCATGGTCCATGGCGCTCCAATGGGCCTGCGAAGTTCTCTCCGAAAGCCTCCTGCTCGCCCAAGACTCCGTCTTCACCGTTAAATCGACCACGTCCGCCGCACTTCCGGATAAGCACTGGCAACGCGAAGCGTGGAACCTACACAACATCAGTCTCGCTGTCCTCCAACGCCGCCTCTACGAACACGCGGTCCCCACTAACATAACAATCCAAGCAGGTGTCTCCTCGCTCTCGTACCTCGACACCCCCACAGACGCCCAATCCCTCGACCTCTGCCGCCGCCAAAAGACGCGCAGCAACGCTAGCATCAGCATCTCCGTCCTCGGGATGAGCATCATCCTGGTCGTCGGCTCGTTACTTATTCTCCTCGACTGGTTCTTCATCCAGCAGATCCTGTGGTTCCGCTCTCTCACGCACCATGCGCGGTCCGCGAAGAAGGCAGACTGGACGTCTTCAGGTATGCTACAATTACAAAAGCAAGTCTTTGAAACGCGCGGCTTGGAGGGCTGGACCACGGATACCGCGGACATGGCGTTCCCGGTGTTGGTCGAGAACGACCGCGTCTTTAGACATCTAGGGATCAGGGAGGAGAAGAGCGAAGGCGGGGTTATGCATGTGGATACGGGGTATGGCGCTAGGAGGAGGAGCGCGATGGTTGGGAGGGAGGAGGTCGAGTATGCGGCTTTGAATCCTGAAGAGAAGCGGTTTGATAGGAATGTGTAGGTCGTGGGTTAGCGTGGAGGTTAATTTGTTCAGCATTTCTTGTTCTTTCTTTCTTGAATTCGTTTGCGTGGGGGGAATGGAATCGGCAGGATGATTAAGGAACGGACGTACACGTATTCTATTCTTTTTTTTTTTTCAGATACATAGCATAGCATAACACAACACAGCATAGCACACAACAAAACATATGAGCAATAACCTATTTGTCTACCTCCTTTTGGTGCTTCGCTGGGTGGGCGGGG
>KZ805693.1:0-27826 GCA_003073855.1 Periconia macrospinosa
CGACGCCCTCAGGTAACCGAGGCTCTCCGCGAGTACGTGGGTTGCTAATAGTAAGGGGTTCCCATTCGGGTGGCGGAAATCGCGGTAGGTCAGGGATTTGCCCCCTTTTCTTCGAATAACGGGTGGGTTGCACGAAGTCAGGATCATTGCTGACCTCAGCGGCACGTTTTGGCGACATTGCAGATAAATTAGGATAGATTTTGTATAGTAATTACTGCTAAATTCTACACAGCTGCATCACGATAGTCATAATGGCTAGATTTGGTGTTTCAGAGCTATCAACTTCCTATTGGCCAAACTGAGGTGGTCCGTGTACGGCAGATGTTAGCGACGGAGGGGATATGCATAATTAGTTGCGTTGACCACTAGTACTAATGCTACGGACCCATATTACATATTGACACCGAAACCGGATATTACAATTAGGCTCGCATACACTGCATTTGTACAACGTCATCAACGGCGGCTAGTTGACCACCAGGCATCTGGTTCAATCTTGAGCGATCCACATGCGGCTGACATAGGTATACGGTTTCCCTTCTTGGTCGTAGAAGCGAAGGGTTTGAGTTTGAATGGGAGTCTGATTAGTGCACAGAATCAAGCCGCCATTAGCGGTGCTTCTATGCTCGCAATTATAAAGGATCTTAACTATTAGGCGGCATAGAATGCGAACCCGGACTCTAATTCTTAATCCCGCGCGCTAGATGTGGAACTTACATCGCTATTCTTAACGCCGTTAGCGCCGCAGCTGACCCTAGCGCTCTGTTTTTCTATCGTGACGGAGGGTCCCGTACATGAGTTGTGGGTGCATTTTGAGTATGAAGATGGGTACTGTATGGAGTTCCTTTAGTTATGGCGCACTACACGTAAACGCGATGCGGAAGGGCTTGCGCATTTTCTAGCTCGGATAATGGAATGGGGTAGAGGAAGTTTCAAAGAAGGCATAGTGGAAAAGTTGGATAGGGTACACCGGTGCATCTAGCCACAACAACCACCACAACCTCAAAATAATTAATTTTTAAAGACCATAACACCTCTCGCATAAGGTTGTAGTTAGTGCGCATCGGCCACCATCGTAAGTTGTGGGGAACTGCAGTCTGCAGTAAACCAAATACGAGTCTTCGCAATAGCGCTCGATATAACTAACTCATCTTGTCTATGCCACACAGATTAAAAAGCTGCTTGGTTAGCTTGGCAGTATGTGGGACAGCACCGTCTTTCATGAGCATAGCATGTCTCAGGCGATTCTTTAGTTGATGGGCTACCCAGTCCATAACATAGTACACCTAAAGAGTACCTTTTCTTTATGTACTTGTCCCTTTGGCTTATTCCATTGCTTCTCCACCACCAAGCCCGATTCAGAAATGGTAGTGTTGACTCTAATTGCTGAAGTTTAAGCAGAGCTTTATAACCCTCCTGCCACCGCACGGTCCGATCTTTCCATTGCCTCTATTATCGCATCGCCTTCTGCAATATCTTCAGGGTCCATTCCTAACCCATATGAAGCCTGAAAATTCTCACGAGTGCCCCAACCCTCTTTAACGAACGTATGCCCATTTTTTCGTTTTGAACGCTTTTTACGCCTTGGCGCCTTAGGTTTACCAGCATATAAAGCTGAAAGGGGTTTGATAGCCTCAATATTCTGAAGTTTGGTTAAAGAGGTTGAAGCAAAAGAAGCTGGAGACTGAACGGACTGGCTAGATATACAATGTTCAGCCAAAGTTCCTATGAGTGAATCAACGCTGAGCAGCTCTGTCTTTGGTGAGCAGCTCTTGCAGAAGTAGTTGATTCCTAGGCCTGATGAACTTTTCCATGTCGAGTTCATGATTTCAAGGAGAGCTTCAGCATCAATTCTATCCTCCTGTTTCAATTCTAACATCTCATCACATACGCGGAGGAGGGAGGTTCGACCTTGATGAGCAGGATTTGCTCGCCTGAGAATATTCTGGAGGTCCTCAGCAATTTCGCAGTAAATGCGTGATTCAAACTCTTCAAGTCCAATATGAGGCTCCAGGACAGCCAATATGTCAATGAAGACACAGCCTAAAGAGAAAATATCAGATTTCCGATTTCTATTTTCCCAGCGTGCAACTTCCGGAGCGCAGTATCGGCGAGTGTGTGCTCCTGGGTTACCAACAGTCGTAGTGTTTTCTTGCTCGCTAGCATCAAATGCAACACCAAAATCAGTGTAGAGTATAGAACCATGGTGAACCAGAATGTTCTGCGGTTTGATGTCCTTGTGCCTGATTGTGTGCTTATGGATGAACGCCAGGCCGTTAGCGAGGCATCCAAATGAACCGTTAAGAATAGTAGCTTGTTCGGGTGTTGGACAGCCTCCCGAGTCCAGTATGTTTTGAAGATAGGTTCCAAGATCTCCACTGTCAGCGACTGGCATGAGAAGCATACCTAACGTACGACCATAAGAATATGTTGCGAATACACGAATAATGTGTGGATGGATCGATAAACGTTTAATAATTTCGACCTCATTGCGAAAGACTCGTTTCGCCTCGTCTAGTTTTCCGCCGTAGGGTTTACGAAAGACTTTGTGAGCCAATTGCAAGCCGGTTGGAGGAAACATCACCATTTCCACTGAAGCACTTCCACCCATGCCAAGATGTTTGACGGATTTGAACGGAAAATCGTTGTCATTCGTAATCTCCAAGTGCTGGCCTTCGTAATCTATTCCCGATTCTGTTCGAGTGCTCGGCTTGGTTCTGTCTTTGCTACCAACTGTCTCTCGGATCGCCTCTTCCACTGTCCGAGTCTTCGCTACGTCGGCTGGAGGGATCACTGAGAGCACCTCCTTTGCATACGCCGCCGCGATTCCCGCCGCGTACGGCTGCCATTTCTTGTTCTTGTGTGAATCCGCGTAGTCGCAGATGCCTCGAATAGCGAGGCAAGGGAAGCTGTTCATCAGGCCCGCCGCCTCCATCTCGAAGCAGAGCACCCCGCCGAGATCCTCGCTGACCTTATCCCTCTGTCCGGCGCTCTTCATCATCTGGTTCCCGGAAGCGATCGTCCCGTAGTGCACTACTACCTCCTCATCACGCGATTCTCGAGCTTCATGGCGATCTGTCCTGCACCTATCGCACGTCTGCCCGCCCTCGTGGTCGTACCCCGCGTCGAATAAGACGTCGGGCCCTGTCTTGCTGCGCTGAAACCTAGGGATGTGCTCTAGCTTGCTCATGTACTCCGACACTTTGCTCTTCCCTCGAAGCTCGTGAGCTCGCACCTTTGCAACCGCGCTGAGCAGCACCTGCGGCGGCGCGTTAAGGAACCCCGTCCGCTCGAACCCGCTCGCCGTCGCCTTGCCAGCGTCGTACTGCACCACCCCCCCAAACGTCTTGTCTGGCTGGCTAACCACCACGTCCCCGAGTCTGATGTCCACCTCTGTGCTAGGGACACCTCCGCCAATACCCACCATCAGACCAAAGCGAATCCCCTTAAATGTTGCCCGCATCTGCATCGCTACCGCCGAAGCTGGGTTGTTGCCAATGCGGCCGGCCGGCAGGCACCCGATGGCGACGTTGTGGCCACCTATTGATCCCAGGGCATACATGTTCTCGTCGTTGTCGCCAGGTTCGTGATGCAGGCGGGCGTGCGCTTCGTCGAGCATCTCCTGTGCGGCTGCAAACTCGATCGGGAGGGCGCACACCCATCCGACGGTGTACTCGTTGCGGGGTAGCTGTCGCGACATGCGGGCGAGACACAGAAAGAAAGAAAAGAAGACCGTTACAGAGCTAGGCTCGTGGGTGTGGGAGTCTAGGGTTTTTGCTCTCTGGCAGCCAGCACACCAGCCAGTTGCTGCTCAGCCTTGTTGCCTGTTTTACGGCGCGGCTGCAGCTGTCCGCTATCGTGTGGGCGTAGACGCTGCGGTGCCACATAGCGTAGGCGCTGAGATATCAATGCAAACAGTGCTAATGATTTGTCCATTTGTCACGCATACTAGTCTGTCGCATATCTGAGAGTACGGTGAGAACAAATAGTGACCGAAGGAAATCGGTGGTTCGCAGTATAAACCACCGCGGAGCTAGCAGTGTTAGTGGGGCAAGCCCGCTTAGACCTAATTCTGCAACGAAACAGCCGTTGGCCTCGGAGCTTATTCTGATCCCCACGAAACGTCCTTTGGCGCCCGCTGTGGGTCTGACAATGAGTCCTAATGTGGCCCCTAGTACAAATCCTGCGCATATCAGAGAGCCTGTAACAAGTTCTTACCACACCTTGTACCAACGAGCACTATCCTTATATGTAAGCTTCAGCTCTCTTTGTCACGAATCGTCTAACGCCTCTTTATCAGGCTGTTAGATTATTGCCATCTGCGCAAGGTCAGAGCCGGTGCGGCTCGGCCGTCCCCCCTACTGGTGGTGGCAACTCGAAGTACCAGTTCACATAGGCTGCATCTCGCCATGATGGGTAAGCGAACCACTGTATAGAGGCTATGCTAGTTTAGGACTATATCTGGAACGCTGCTTTACGGCCATCTACAGTTCTCACCTTGTCCGTACTATAAATTGATCTACTTGCCAAGCGCCGTATCCTCTAACCGCCATGTTGTGAGCGTTTCGTGAGATGATATAGTATCGGGATGTTGAGGACCCAAAACTACTGCCCGCCGCTTGCAACAATCATCCATTAGAGAAACTGCTTTGCTTGTATAGCCTTGGCCTTTCCACGTGAATGCAAGATTGTTCATGCTGCTCAGCGTCAAGGGATGCTCCTCCCCAAGCACCGTTTTTCTCGTCTCCATCACTTCCACCTCCAGCGCTTCCGCTGCCTCCCATCGGCCTTGCTTGCTGTATGTCGATGCAAGGTTGGCCATGCTGCTCAGCATGTCGGGATGGTCAGCTCCAAGCTTCGTTTTGCTTCTCTCTATCACTTCCACCTCCAGCGCTTCCGCTACCCCCCATCGGCCTTGCTTACTGTATGTCGATGCAAGGTTGGCCATGCTGCTCAGCGTGTCGGGATGGTCCGCTCCGAGTACCTTCTTGCTCGTCTCCATCACTTCCACCTCCAGCGCTTCCGCTGCCTCCCATCGGCCTTGATTACTGTATGTCGACGCAAGGTTAGCCATGCTGCTCAGCGTGTCGGGATGGTCCGCTCCGAGCTTCGTCTTGCTCGTCTCCATCACTTGCACCTCTAGCGCTTCAGCATCCGCCCACTGGCCTTGCTTCCAGTACGTCGACGCTAGATTCGCCATGCTGGTCAGCGTGTCGGGATGGTCCGCTCCGAGCTTCGTCTTGCTCGTCTCCATCACTTGCACCTCCAGCTCTTCCGCGTCTTTCCACCGCCCCTGGTTCCTGTACGTCGACGCCAGGTTCGCCATGCTACTTAGCGTCGAGGGATGGTCTGCTCCGAGTACCTTCTTGCTCGTCTCTATCATTTGCACAAACAGTTCCTCAGCCTCCTTCCACCGCCATTGCTCCCTATATGTTAACGCTAGGTTGGCCATGCTGTCTAGCGTGTCTAGATGCTCCATGCCCAGCACCGTCTTTCTCGTCTCCACTACCTGTACCTCCAGCTCTTCAGCCTCCTTCCATCGCCCTTGGTTTTTGCACGTCGAAGCCAGGTTAGCCATGCTAGTCAGCGTGTCTGGATGCTCCGGCCCAAGTATAATCTCTCTCCCCTTCAACACTTGCCAGTTCATCTCCTCCGCCGCATCGTACTTTCCCTGATCCTGTAGCACGCTGGCCAGGTTGCACATGCTGGTCAGCGTCAAGCGGTGCTGTTTCCCCAGCGTCTTCTCTCTTCCTTCCAGTGCCCGCCGGAGCATCTCCTCTGCCTCGTCTAGCTTGCCCTGCTTGTGACATAGGAGGCCCAGGTTATGGTCCGTGTCAGGCTCCGACGTGTGATCAGGCCCACGTGCCTTCTCCTTTTCTTCCAACTTAGCAGAAGAGGCCGTGAGAATGGAACCATTATCGAATTCCAACGACACGGATCTTAGTGCGCCGCCGGATCGGATTCCCTGGGCTTTTGATGACCCCAAAGCATCGTCATTTGAGCTCTGGATGTCCCGAGGCAAGGAGAATGTAGCGATCTGTTCTTGGTGGAAGGCCATGTGATTATGAAGACCGTTCGAGAACGGGCCCGGCTCGAAGCAGAATGGACATTTTGTTCGGTCATCAGACACAGTGGCTTCTGCAAATGAGGCAAGTTGCTGTGCGTGCGTTTCGGTCAAGTTGTCGTGTTCGTTAGTAAGATGCTCCTGGAACGCTGCCTTAGATTTGAAAACACAAGATGAGTGCTCGTGGCACTGCCAGACCCGACGATGTACTATGCGTTCATGTTCAAGCCAAGAGGTTCGACTTGAATAAAGTGTCTCTGCCGCGGCGCATTCAGGATACGTACAGATGTAAGGCTGAAGATCATGGAGAACATGTGCACTATCAGAATTAGTCGGGTTATGGTAATAAAACCTGTTAAAAATGACCTACCGCCACCCTTTCTGTTTTCCTTGCTTTGAAGGACATATTACGTGACAAAGTTGACAGAGGAACTCGGACTCTGTAGCTACATCCGGAGGTGGCGGGGGCAATTCGACAGAATCTCCTCCCAGTCCATATGCTGTTGTTGCATATGAGATAACGGTCTCTGTGTCTAGCTTATCCTCAATTTTGGGATCAAATCTAGTAGCGTCTGTCCCAGAAATAATAGTGGGAGCAATCTGATTAAAAGGTGACAGACCAGGCTTGGCTGCTACAGGCAGCAGCCGAGATGGTAAGGGATCCTTGGATGGAGCTGCTCCTAAAGGATCCGGGGATGCAATTTTGGTTGATAGGTCGTGGTCTTTTGATAGCTTGAGAGCATGTCTTCGCCAGTACGCAAAATGTTGGCGGCGGTGTGTGTTCGCTAAGGCTAATCGATGCGCAAGAAAGTCTTTCTCCATATGGGGGAAAGTCTCAACCAGTCGCTTCGCAAGTATCTCAACGCAACCTTCATTAAGGGCTGGCCATTGTGCCTTTCTCGTCTGTTCTAAATCATCTTGGATGGACAGGTCCTTTTTGGTCACCTCCTTGTGTCGAATACTGGACAGGTGCTCGTATATATGTCGGCGATCTAAAGCTTCATAGACAGAGAAAATGTTGACATCAGTCTCTTTATCAAACTGTTTGAAAGCCAAGGCTTTAGAGCCAAATCCTCTCAATCTCGTATTGCGAATCTTGAATGACAGACGATATAAGTCCGACAGAAGGGACTGCAGAGACTGTGCTCGCATTTCAAGTTCACTCATTTCATTGTCGCTTTCGCCGTCATTTCCATCGACGCTTCCTTCGCTGGGTAGACTGTCGTTGTCATGGAAAGACTGAGTTTGCTTCTCAAAAGGCAGGCGTTGACCAGAAATCACTTCGGTGCCTGTAATAGATGTTTCAGCAAATGATCTCAATATCGACAGCTACTATGGAACATCAACACTCAAAAGCACTCCAAAAGGATGAATCGGACTGGCCATCGCCTTGCTGTGAGGGGTATTATCTCAAGCCCAGGGGAACGATTTGCCGTCGCTAGTAAGATGCATTACAGCAGCAGTTCAATACTGAGGTAACCACTTACTCTGACTCAGTGTTTCTCGAAGACTTGCCAGGATCCGGAGGATGGCCATTCGCATCACGCTTGATTCCCTCAGGCGGACATCCAAAGAACTCGAGCCTCTCTGCAGTGCCCCCAAATTACCTGCCCAGATGCGAAATCGAGCAAAGGCCGCCTCGATTTCATGCGAAGACATAGGTACTTTAAGAGATTTCATCGACGGGTCCCCGGGACGTAAATCAGTATCCTCAAAAAAATCATTCTTCTCAGGGAATCGCTGCTGTTCAGTTAGTGCTCGCGATTGTAGTTAAGTTCCGTTTAATAGAAATCACCTTATCCGCGGATTCTGCGAGTCTGTGTTGTAGGAGTTCTTTGAATGCAGCGATGCAAGATTGACTGGAGGCTGCGATATCTCCAAAATCATCGCTGTCTTCCATCTTCGCTGTGTATAGAGACTGGATTCAAGTTAAGAGAGGCTCGATGGAGCCGGCCTAGGGTATGGGGCAGCTGTTGGTGGATTCCTTGGCATTCGCTTGGCCCCGCCTCAGCCTGACTGCGTTTCCTCGAAACATCTCCACACATCCAGATTCATATTCAGTTTCTCCTTCCCCTCTCAGTCTGTTTCTTCGTGTGTACTTCAATATTGTGGTGTTCTTTTGCCTCCTTCATCTGTTTTCAGATGGTTACTGGTGTAGAAACCGCGGGGCTTGTCCTAGCAGCCATCCCTTTGATAATATGCGCCCTCGAGCACTACGAAAGCGCGATCGGGCCCACAAAAGCCTTCTTTCACTGGAAAGGAAACCTTTCTAAAGCTACGAATGAGCTCTATGTCCTCCATGCATCGTACGACCAAACATTGCGTGTTCTTCTTAACCCTATTACAAGCAAAGAGGATCTAGTAACCATGGTTGAAAATATTGAGAGTGATCTGTGGACACGTGGAGACATTGCAGAAGATCTCCAATGTCATTTAGGCACAGCATATGTGGCTGTCATACTGGAAATAGAGCAAATAGCGAGTGGTTTGCTCGAGATTGTTAAGCACCTCAATATTGCTAGAGCACAGCAGGTATACTCCAAGATCCTGCAGTACCACTGATCAGATGGACTGACTCGGTACAGCCATCACAGCAGAACCTTCACTCGATAGTACAAGCGAACCCACCAGCGTCCTCGTCCCCTGACCCACGAAAGCGATTTTTCTTCCGAGAGAGAGTGAAATTTACAATGAAGAGGCAAAATCTAAAGGAGAGAATGGATATCTTACGTAAAAGCATTGAAACGCTCGCCGGTTTTGCTGAACGGGCGGAAAAGTTGGATGATGGACCGTCCAGGCAGTGGTGCAAGGTCAAATTTTCGGCCCCTCTCGCGTCTATCAGGGAAAATGCTTGTAAGGTGCACAAGGTCTTGCTGTCGCACTGGTGTGCGTCACATACGCCACATCGTGTTGGAATCCTCCTCGAAGAGAGATTGCATAGGCAGAAGCGTGGCCGTCAATCGTCAAGGGGTTTTTCGGAGCCCATTGCCACCGCGGACCGCTTTGCACTCTGCTTAGACGAACACTTGCCTAACACAAGATGGTTAGCGACTGAGTTTCGAGTCATTGAACTGCCTAAAAGGTATTCTCTTCCTTTATCGTACGTATACGACATGCAAAGCTAACACATCTCACTGAAGTACCACAAGCACAGTCACTTTCACAGTGACGTCTACCACTCCTCAAAACAACAATACACCGTATTCAAATCCATCGCAACTTGTTGAGGTTGTTGAGATCTGTTCATATCTTCAGCAAAGAACCGACCCCGTGGTCGGATTCTGCCTCGACGATTCCAATAAGCTTCGCGCATATCCAGGAGATTTCGGTCAAGTTCGCCACGCGGCGCAAGAACTCACTTTAACGCAAATACTACCTCAACTTCCTCAAAAACTGGCAAACGGGGACGTTTACCGACTCGCTATTACGTTAGCAGCGTCGGTGCTGCAGTTGATCGAGACTCCTTGGTTGGATGGGGCTTGGAACAAGGGCGCTATTATTTTCACGAGACTCTGCTCGAATGTCTCCGGAAATGTTGATATCAAGTATCCACTGCTAATCAAGGATTTCACCCCAAGTATGCTTTGCACATTGCGATCATATTGATAAAGATACTGAAGTTCTTAGGCGCCCATACCACACCACCAAAAAACGCAGTGGCCGCAATGAGAGAGCGAAGAGCATTACTTTCATTGGGAATCATGCTTTTGGAGATCAATTCCGCCCAATCCCTTGAATCGGTCCGAATACCACAAGACCTCGGAACCAGCCAAACCCCTGACAACGACTCGGACCTCATCACAGCACATCGATGGCTGCTTGACCAAGAAACGCAAGGAAACCTAAGTCATGGTTTTTTAAGCGCAATTACGAGCTGTTTGCAAGCATATCTCAATCCACGCGCCGACTTCTCGGACCCAGAGTTTTGCCGGCATATTGAGGAAACGGTAATAAAACCACTCGAGACAGAGATGCAGTGCTTGCTTTATGGGCTGTAGACTTGATGGAAAAGTATATTTAATTCAGTTCTATACTGAATAAAGCTCTTATGCGCCATTCCACATTCGCAGCTTGTTGTATTTTTTTTTGATTATCTTGAGGAGTTAACGGCATCTCCCACAATTAAATAGCTAAATGGTGCTTGCTCATCCTTATCGGCTAGTTTGGCCTCTGTATCATTCCGAGTAAGCTTACGAATATTCCACCTCGCGTCATTTGAGCCAGACCGACCAGCAGCTTGAAGAGCTGCTCGGCTGCCTTTGTCCGCGGCCTTGTCAAGTCCACCTTCTGCACCCGAGAAGGATTATTGGCTATGTTATAAAAGCGAACGACGCAATGCTGGAGAGAGCGACAATTGCGAAAAACACAGCAGCGGGGAACGTTACCCTCACTGTAATAAAAGGAAGAGAGAAGACGCTGGGGAAAAAGCACCGCTTGACGCTGACCAGCATGGCCAACCTTGTATTCACGTTCAAAAGTTAGGGATTCGAAGACAGGGCGATTTCCTTAACGCAGGACTGCTGTAGGCTACAAGGATAAGTCCTAGGTCCTCGTCACCCCCACACTGTATCATCTCAGAAATCTCTTGCAACATGGCAGCTGGAGGCTGTAGGAGTTAGTGGGTAGAACAGTATCTAGCGAGGACGCGAGACGGTATGTAGATTACGGTAAAGCAGCAAGCCAAACTCTATACGAGAATAGCGTATCCTAGACACAAAATTTCGCTGACTCATTATCGTGAGGTGTAGTTAGTGTACGTGGGCGGTACTTCAAGTTGCCACCGCTAGCAGGAGGATGGCCGACCCGCTCCTGCCCTAACCTTGCCCCAGCGCTAAATTCTGTGATGCTGTGAAGTGTCGAAAGATATGAAGTTGAAATTTGATTTGTGGCTAGTTATGTTCAGATCTATCCAGACGGATAACAATTACAGGCAATTTGATCAGCAATCCTAGAAAGAAAACTCTGGCATAGACTGCAGTTCTTCCACATTTGTTCTCCACGCAAATGCTCAGCTTAATTAGGACATACTGGGCCCTCGGTCTCGATGTATCTTCTTAACTCCAATGCAATCCCAGACAAACTTCCTTTCTTCCCCTGGGATTCGGCCGGCTCGTCTTTGGTTCCCGTCGTCGTAGTTGCCGTGCCCCAATCGTAACTCCAGCCATCCTTCGCTGGGGGCTGGGTAGCTACGGCGACATCAGCCTCCTCTTCCTCTTTGAAGCGCTCAGCTTCTTTCTCCTTCTGCTCTTCCTCCTCCTGCGCTTTCGCCTTTGCCTCCTTTCTCATCTTTGCTTCCAGCTTCTTCTTTTGTAACTTGTTAAGACCTTTGAAAGGATTGACTGGAGGCTCTTCATCAACTGGTTCAGGCTCGGGCTCAGGCTCAAGAGGAGGTGGCGAGGGCTCTTCTTTCGCATATTTTTTGCCCTTTTTGCCCTTTTTGGCCTTGCTACCAAATGTGAGGCCCCACCCGTCGTCTTCGGCCGGCCTTTCTTCCACCGCAGGAACTGCACTCTCTATAGTGCCCGAGCCCCAACCATTAGTCAAACCTCCTAGACCAAAGTTATTGCCGCTCACAACGTCACCAAAATTTATACTAGCCTAAGGTGCCCCGTTGTTTAAATTGTTAGGACTATTACTATTAAATGTTATAGCTAGGTCCGCTATAGGAAGTAGAGGCTTAATCGTTTACGGGGATGTTAGCGCATCTCAACTTATACTAAGCAGCTAAAAGTACGGACTTTCTTCTTTTTACCCTTCTTCTTTTTTAATAGTGCAGCTGTAGATAATCCCTAGTTATCATGTGGGCTGGCATTATTTGTTTGGTCGGCGCAGCTAGGATCGCCACTAGTAGTTGTGGCTGCCACGGCAGCATCTTGCTCTTCCTCCTTACGCTTCTGTTCTTCTCCTTCTTCTTCTCCTCTATAATCTATCTACTCTATGCAGAGTATACGTAAGATTTTATTTTTATAAAGTTGTACTACGTAATTAACTACAAATTTATAAAAATTAATATTACTAATATAGGCAAAGAAGTTATCTATTATAAATATAGAAAAGTTGTTATTAAAAGTAGCACTTAATCTCTTAGTTACGTATTTTTTAAACTAACTAATATTTCTAGTAAGCTTAGAGAAATCTATATTAGTAGCTTTAAGGATATTAGAGATAGTTATTACTATACTATACTGCTCTATCTTAGCTATTACTAGCTACTATAGACTAATAATATTATAGGTTTTTACTATATTATACGCCGCTAAAGCTTACTTAAATTCTATATAAACTTTAAGTAAAGAGGTTTCTAGACTTTTAAGAGTCTAGTAAGTACTAGTGTGTAGGTAGTAAGTTAGTATATAGCTAGTACCCTTAGTAATATCTAATAAGTATATATAAAATAATAATAGGCTAAGAGAAAAAGTAATCTATCCTAAATTTTATAGGAAGAGGTGTTTTAGGACGTAATATTTTCTACTCCCTAGGCTAATATAAAATATAACTAGAAAATTTACGTAAGGACTATAAGCTATTAGCTCTTTAATCTAGAAGTAATTAGAAATAGGAATATCTAATAAGGCTATAGGTTACTAAGTTATAGATAGAAAATTTTAAGCTAACATTAAGGATTCCTTTAATAATAGTTTAAGGGTAGTCTACTACTACTACTTATTACTTTTTTTCTCTTTATTAGAAATTTATAAAAGTTAAGTTTATAGACTCTACTTAAAACTCTAGAATAGAGTTTATATATAGTTATTAGTAGAGCTTAGTCTATATTTAATAAGTTACGCTACTTAATAAACGGTATACCTAAGCGTATATTTAGTTAACCTTACTCTACCTATAGGACTACTTAGCGCCTACTACGTCTAAATAAATGTCTAAGCCTATTTTCTATGCTATATTTAGCAGCTTAGCTAATACTATATAATACTTAAGCTATTAGCTAACTAGTGCCTACTTATATATAAATACGTTTAATAACATGTCTAATACGCTAATAATACATAGAAACTATAACTAACATACTATGTACTATTAACTATTACTACTATTAGCTAGTAAATAGCTAACCTATACCTAGCCTTACGTTAGAGTTAATTCCTCTTTACTAGCGTAGTAAAGTTATACTATATATTATATTAAGTATAAGACTATAATAAAATAGGTATATAATTAGCTTAAGATTAATAGTAGGAGCTAATGTATTCTTAAGGCAAGCAAGCACGTTAAAGCCCCTGCTTACTATATGTATCCTACTTAGAAACGCGAATATAGCACTTTTATAATTTTTAAAAATAAGTATGGAGCAACAACGCAAAAATATTGCCTTCGCCGCAAGGTTAGGGCCAGTGCGGGTCGGCCGTCGTCCTGTAAAAAGTGGCAACATAAAGTACCCCCTTGCACGGCTGCATCTTACAGTAATGCGTAAGCGAACTACCGTACTTCCACTACACCCATTTTAGTGTTACACCTTGGGGTGCTACTTTAAAAGATCTATTAAATACGGCTCTCCTATTATAATTCGTCCGGCTATTAAATTTGTAGCGCTTCAAGCTGCCATGCTGTAAGGACTTTGCGAAACGATATCTATTAAATTGGCAGACCGAAATTAGGTGTCGGAGCTAGGAAGTTTGAGAACCACTTCAGAGTTCTAGAGGAGTTCCGGCAACATTAATTAGAAACCCTAGTTAGGGATAAAAGCGCTTCTAGACCCCCTCCCTCCCGGGGAGAGGAGACACATTATGACGAATACCATCACTTTTCATCTTATCAATTATTAAAGATCCCGATAATTTCAATGCAAATCTGACAAGAAGAATCATACTGCTCGCTATTTAGAGATAGGGGTTTTGACTATATTCTGCAAATAAGATCGCAATTGATTGTAACTGATCCGTTCGTCTTACAACACTAAGAAACTACTATTCGATATTAGCAACCAATAGCGCAATTAACCCAAGAAAAGTAGGGGCTGCAAAAACAAAAGTAAATATAAAACGACTTCCTGTTGTTGTACCAAAAAGCAACGCGATTATGTTTCCAAATAGTGACCCAGACAGTGCACCCATCAAGTAACCGCCAACTGGATGTCGAAAATACAAGGGCGAGAAACAGAGGATCACAACTTGCACAACAAAGAAAGCAAACCACCATTGCCTGCTCCGAATCCAGTTTGTAAAGCGTCTGCGTTTGGACTGATGCTCGAGGGGTCTTGACGTGCGGTATGAGATGCTGCCTCCGCAAGCATCGCGAACTAACCTCTTAATCTCCTTTTCCGATTTTATTGAGAGAGGATCGAGGGTTAGGTCTTTTTCCATCGCTACTGCGAGGTTAATGATGGATTTGTATTCCCCATCGATAGCGGTTCGACCCCGGTTGCGCATCGTAAGTTTAGCATTAACGAACATTGTTAGCGTTCCAATACTCCATAGAAGAAGCAAGACCATGACGATAAAAAGCTGGATGAAGGAAAAGCCCCACCGATACTCCTGTACAAATTTAGATAAACATTTGATTATGTGTCACGGTGCAACCGATCTTGATTACCTTAGTGCTTTGGCATGTTCCTTTATCCTTTTCAAGCATGTATGCCTGGGGATACCTGTCGCCAGATAACATCCACGTCAAGTTCGAATCCCTCGAGGAGTTCCCATCATTCCAGTAATCGGAAATGTTAAGAGTGGGGGAATTTAGAGTGATGTTGTTTCTAAAGGAGATCTGGGTAGAGTTTTCGTCTAAAAAGAAGGTAGAATTGATTTCTCGAGGTGTAGATCCGTACTCTTTAATGTCTTTGCTCGAGTCAGCCATCAAATTGAGCCCGGTGTACGTTGAAGAAAAATCGCGTGTAAGTGGAGAGAGAAGGAATTTCATGCCAAACCTACATGTGTAAACCCCGTAAACATATTGACTAGAACCATACGAGCACGTATGATCATTAGGGGCTGGATCACCTGATCACGTCAAAATCGGTTCATCTGTTAGGAGGAAAAGATCATACGATCGCTTAGTCCTTGCGTGATAATTTTTTCGTCAGACTCATTCAGTCTATGTCCGTCATGGAGAACATAGCAAAGTATATCAAACTTGTTGAATGGGATTGTGGCATTGTTGTAGTCCGTGATCGAAGCCGCGACAGCGGTGGTGTAGCCTGACATTGAACTGGCAAGCGTAGGGAAAGATAGTACAAATACCATGCTTAAAACCATGAATGTCATCGCTAATTTAGAACGCAAGCCTTTCCGAGATGTGAAATCACGTATTAGTCGACCTATAGAGTAAATAGTCGGCGTTTGCTCAACAAAAATAGCTCGAAATGAGCTGAAGGTTACCTATGCCTGGTTAGAATTTGAATGCAAATGTTGGAATCGTGAAAGGTAGTGATCGTTTATTTACTTACCGATTCCAGTTCCATACTCGTGGTCGTGTAGCAAGCAAATGCCCTCCAACTTAGATAGGCCAATACCGCTTGGCCCCCACGACCGATGACCACATCCCAAATGACGTCAATCACCTTAGCCTGACTAAACGACAATTGTCCAAATGCTAAAGATATCTGGAAAAACCCTGTGATGCTCCAAACGGTGTATGATTCTGGATAAAGGGTAAAAACACCGTCTAGAACACATGCATTGCCCACCTCATAGGCAGATGAACCGAGAGGAGTCATGGCCACCGTACAAAGCAGGCCTCCGATTCCAAAAAATGATGAAAACCCTAAGATCCAGGATTTCTTTCTGCCGCGACGTAGATCTCGCTTCGCATCGCCGAAACTCTCTTTGGCGATGTTCCAACACATGCGAGGAAAGGTAGAAACTTGGATAAAGGCAGAAGAGGGCATGACTTCGTGGATCTGCGGTGGACGATAGATGTTGAAGCAGTAAATAGGGTCGGGCGGAGGGATACAGAAAATCTGGAAGAAGCGGAACAGTTTGAGCGTGAAATTCGGAACAAGAAGTATCTACGCCCCGCTGTTCTTTTAAATAACGCTGGCCGCGCAATCGTCGCAATATAAGTCGGTTGCCTTCTCTTGCCTTTTTCTTTCCCAAACAAGCTTGCCACCTCAGTCCACTATACCTCCACTTGCCACCACAAACAAGATAGTGGCCGACCCGCACCTGCCCTGACCTTGCGTTAATGGCAACGCTTTATCCATTTGGTGGGGAAGCGCTAAATGTTTGCTTGCAGCAAGCCAGATGAACAATAATTTATTACAAGGATTTTTGGGTCAGATGAATGGATATTGATTGAAGGCAAACTCGTTTGCTTAGGATACTATAATTAGACGCTCTGGTTCCATCATAAAAAACAGCATATCGGAGTGCTTTCTTATGATCCATTTTCCTTCACAAAATTTTCTTTGAATAAAGTCTCCCAAAAGATTATCACGGCACATTTCTTACAGCAACTTCGTGTTTGCAGGTTCAGTTGAGGTTGATTGGTTCACCCAACATGAATCTCGAAAACCAACCACCATTTACCCGGAATAACCAGAAACTGGCTGCCACAGCTGGGGACGAACGAAAAAGCCTCGCTGACGCACAGCCTTTGCCTGAAAAAAGGCCTCAGCAATGATATTTGCCGTACTTTTCGGTCGGAAATATATGTACTCACTTTTTAGCGTGGTGGATATCGTTGTGATCCGTCGTTGTATTGATCGCCCGCCGTATAAACTCAAATTAATCAAAACGCTGCGCCTATCGAACGATAAGCGTCGCATGTGGTGTTGAATTTCGGTAGCCGAAGGCTGTGCAATTAATGAATATGCTACAATACTGCATGAGTGCCCTTGACAACGCCCATCAGGCTGGTGTTGGTTTGAAGAGGTTGTAAACAGTGTGGGGGCTGCTACATGCCAAGCCATAATCGCGAACGATAACTCGTCCAAGTCAGGCAAGATATGTAATATGTATGAGGACCAAAATAGAACCTGATGCATACAAAAGTATTGAACCATACTCAGTGTACGCGCCCCTACTCTCTTCGATGGAATTAAAAGCCAGCTCGTATCCTTTCTCGACTGTACAGATCCGAGCATTTTCAATCCCATGAATACATTTTACCAAGACTTTCCAAGCCGTCTTCCGCGTTCCACATCCCGTCAATCTGAAGACGACTGTTAACACCAATCATCCTTTTCGACGATGATCAGTGCAATCATGTCTAGTGAAGATATGTCTGATCTCCAGGCAGCCTCTCCAGAAGACACAAACCGCTACACTGGCTACGACGAGATATCAATGTTCGAACTTGAAAATATCAGCTCCGGAATCTCCCTTACGAGGATAGTGAATCCAATTAGTCGGTGCTCTGAAAACCTAGCAGTCACTGCTAGCGAGATGAAATATGAAGTACCAGCGAACAAGAAACAGAAGTCTTTTTCCACGCACGATACCCGACGCCGAGCCATCTTGAAAGCATGCAGGAGCTGGAAATGGGAACTTCTTGCTTGTTGTGTCAGCATCATCACTTTCGTATTCACTATTGTTTTTCTGCGTTCCTTCGACGGTAAACCACAGCCAGAGTGGCCTTACGGAATTACGCTTAACTCAGCAATGTCTCTATTCAGCATAGTTATTAAAAGTCTTATTCTGGTCCCGGTGGTTGAGTGCATTAGTCAACTTATGTGGATAAGCTACTCATTACATGCTCAGTCCTTAGAAAAGTTTACGAAATATGATGCGGCCAGTCGGGGACCATGGGGGTCCTTTAAGTTTCTCTGGTCGACAAAAGCTAGGTATTTTCTTATCCCGCAGCTGGCTACGTTAGTTTAGGTTTCTAATATCGAATTAGGGAGCTTGCTTGCTTGGGGGCGTTGCTTACTATTCTAACTGCTGCTATAGACCCAACAATACAACAGATGCTTGTTATAAGAACCCGCAGCACGAACCAAGGGAACACAGCCTTCATACCACGTGCGCAATCTTTTCTCAAATCCGGGCCAGACGACGGATCTCTAGAATTTGCGATGAAAGACATGGGCCTAATGGGAAGCGTGTATGCTGCCTTGTATGCCGTGCAGACCGGTTCCTCGAGCATATTTGAGGTGTTACCAACGTGTCCTACAGGCTCCTGCACTTTTCCAGCGTTTGTTTCACTAGCAGTCTGTACTCGTTGCAAGGACTTGACTGAGGCTGTCGAAACTACCTGTTCTCGCAATCATGACATTACCCATCCCGCTTTCAACAATTCGAAAACATGCCAATACAATGTTTCAGATCATTCTGAAAAAGACAATTACTCTGTTGCAATAAAACAAACTTTTTTCTCATTATCAGCGGGCTTCGAGACCACTTCCGAATATACAACTGCTTCCGACTTGATGAAGACGTTCTCTCCTCCATCAATCGGATGCTCCAGCAGGCGCCGACAGGTTCCCTTGGCAGGAGAATTTCTTCATGTCACTACAATAAAGGGAGAAACAAAACCAAATCAAACCACGTCCATTGAAGCCACTGCTTGCACAATGTCGCTGTGTTCGAACCACTACGAAGCATCCGTAGTCGATGGGAAACTGTTGGAAACGATCACTGAGTCCGAAAAACTGGTTCTGGATCCCACACTTGTGCCGTCACCTGGCTGGTTGAATACCCGAGACCCCTACTTTATCTTTCATGATTCACAAGGTTTGAACTACACAGTTCCTCGGACGGTTTACGGTAATCTATCGCTTTGGCTCCGTGGAAAATTTGATTTCAACAACGTTCAACCTTTTGAGGTAAAAGAAGACCCATTGAACGAAAACTACACCAAAGCTTCAATATCTGGCTACATGAATCTAGAATCATACGGCAAAGAGGATATCATCAACCTGTTTCTTGCCAACGACACCAAATCACATCTGACCAGACTCTCAAAAGCGATTACAACATACATAAGGTCTCAAAGCAAGGAAGATCAAATGTATCCATCCATTTATGAAAAACCTACGAACATATCAATCGAAGCTTCTTTTGCAGGGCCCGTTGAAGGGTTCACTCAGACGATTGAGGTTTACGTCGCAGTCAGATGGGCATGGCTTAGTTTTTCAGGTGTTCTTTTGGTAGTAACTTGGGCATTTTTCATATTGGTCATGATATCTTCTGCCAAGAAAAGCGTGGTGGTTTGGAAAACTTCGCCGTTGGCACTTCTATATCATGGGTTGCATGCCGATTCTGTACGAGAGCTAAGAGGTGACGTGGAAGAAAAGACTATGAACCTTACTGCGAAGCAGATCAAAGTGCAGCTTAGAGACTCGGGGTCAGGTTTAATGTTGGAGAAGTCGGATTGAGTATGTGCAAATACCAATGTAAGGGTACACTTAAGCACCTGACAGTTATATTTGAAAGGAAAAGGGTTAATCGTTTCATGCTGCGCCAAGCGTCTTGGTCCTGCTTCAATTCTGAAATGATTTACCCCTACATCGATTCATTTAGGTTTATCTCGTACAAAACAACTCTAATTGCTTATGAGTACTACAGTTACAACCAATGCTGTCATATCGACGGTTATGCGCGAACGAGATATAGTCTATCTTATTCAGGATCCACTAGGGGTCCGTACCTCTTCGGTCCGGCTCTTGTTCCGAATTTCACCCCCTTGAGTCTATTGATTGTGTCACTGTTAGCTGCTGCTGTCGAAAACCGTGTGACGGTGATTAGTGTATATACCTGACCCTAGTTGTACAAACGTGACCCGCGGGCTTCTTGGGCACTTCAGATCCGGACTTGAGCACAGACTGGATCCTCGTTTGGGGCAGTCCTGTTCTTTTCATTAATTCCGCAAGCCCCTGATTAGAAAACTGCGTTTCCTTCTTACATAATTGCAGATCTGGTTGATGTTGGAGTATTGGCCTGTACTAATTGCAGGGCTTAGCACAAAGTGTCGAAGCAACTTGTTCCGAAAACGATACAGTAGCTTAAAACGATACACCCTCTCCTTGGGGCTTGTTTATTCATTTGGCCTTGGCTTCAAAGATCATCGGGCACCATTGCGTTTTGGCCCCTTGAAAAAACTAAGGATTTCAATACCGTTCCACCAATTAGATCGCTTAGAGCCCACCATGTCCGGAGTATGTACGTGCGTCCTGTCTGCATCTTGGGGCAGGACCAAGTAACCAGATGTCCAGATCAATGCAGTGAGTCTAGAAGTGTGAATCATTACTTCAAATACTGTAAAGTGCTTTGTTATTCTTGGTGTACCGAGTCTTTCATTCGTAGTCCATTTCTCTAGTCATGGCCGATCATGCTTTTCTCAATGCCCTTCCTGTAAGTCAGAGGGAGTCACTGCTAAAAGGGCCGGCAGCTCCACCGCCTTCTGGACTTGAATCCAATTTTGCCAACCCCCTAAACACGAATGAAATTGGATACGGAGTCGCTATCTTCACAGCGATATTTTGCACAATCCTTGTAGCCTTAAGACTGTATATCCGTCTTTTAGAACGCAGGATCTTTTTCGAAGACAGTACATGGACGAACGACCTATACCAGCGATGTTACTCTGCAAATCCCGTGTAGTTGCCACTGTGCTTGCTTTGGTGCATAATACCTCTCCTACATGATCTCTCTCCAAATTCTGACGTTGCATAGGGCACCCTTGGTGGTTATCTTTACTTTGTATGGGCAATGATGATTAAACCTGGGATCTTTGTCCATTTGTGGGATATTCGACTTGAGGATATGCCACATATGCTTTACGTACGTATTCTGAAAACTCCTCTAAACCTTCTATTAATGATCTAGTATATTTATGTTACCTCGATTGTGTATGCTTGGGTTCTACTGCCTTTAAAGATTGGCATATTACTCAAGTGGGTTCGTGTTTTTGTCCCTTTATGAATCAAGAATTCCTCCTGGTGGACGTGCTACGTTACTATCGCAATTAACGCACTATTTTAGTTAGCTTCACGTTGATATATACTTTTTCATGCAATCCGCGAGAGAAGGCTTGGGATTGGACATTACCAGGCAGTTGTTTGGACATTGTTAAACTCAATGTCGCATCTGCCTGCATCAACTTCGCTTCCGATATCATAATTTTTATTCTTACACAGAAGGTTATATGGGGCTTAAATATGTCGAATAGTAAAAATGTATAGATTGGGATACTGATCAAGATAGGAGTATCATAAGTTCTGTGCATCCGAGGCATCCGTCACTAGGGAAGATACTGACGTTTTGACGTCTAGAGCGTGCACTGCAGCGGGATTTCGTCTTCGCGGCAGCCTTGAGTTTTCAACGAGCAAAGATATGCTGTGATAGCCAGCATCGGGTAGAGGATGCTAGAGCCTGGTACTCGAAAGCCCTCTTAGGCTACGAGAGTGTAGTTGGAAATGACCATCCAAAGTGCTAGAGGCTTTGAAGTGATCTTGCTTCTCTCGACACAGAACAAAATGAAGTCAATCTACTACGAGCGGAGCTGTTAGTGCAAACAAAGACTCCTGAAGCGTCTCCTGTTAGTATTAAGGTAGAAGGGGCCAAATCTGCTTCTAAACGGCATAAGCTCTTTAGCAAATTCAGGTGGAAAGGAGGTTGATTGTGCGCTGAAATCTGCATGTACTGGCGTAGGCAAGCCAATATATTGCAACGGAGAAACTTGGAATAACAGATCCATGGCGATAGGGTATGAGAGGAGGTAAAGAATTGGCCGATTTCTATTGCGGGATGTATCCCAAAGTACCCCAGCGGCTGACTCAGCTACGTGGCGAAGATCTAAATGAAAGTGGCGGAGCATCTGCAGAACGGTGGTCGACCCGCTCCTGCCCTAACCTTGCCCTGGAGGTGAGGCTGGTAGTAAGAAAAACCTTTTAGTTGTTGGAAAAGTAGTACTATACCAATCTCGGATATTCTTTTACTTGATTCCTGGGCGCGACCATCGACACCACCTCCGGCGCCGTATCCAAGTCAGACCAGGAAACCGAGTGCGAACATCTACACAGCGGACGTAGGCATCGGTCGCAGGCAGCAGCGAGCCAGCAGGATTGGAAATGAGTCTCGCGAGGGCGGCGAGCAGCAAAAAAACGGAAGAAGATCCGTTATGGGGGAGGGAGCCACATCAACAACACAGCAAGGCAGGATGAGAGAGAGCCTATCACTGAATTCATGGCGGAGCTATCATTGCAGAGCCTCCTCCCGGGGAGAGATATCATGTTCGTCAGCGACAGAGGGCGTACATTAACTATCGATCTGATGCTGGCGACACCGGGGCTGGCAAGCGAGTGGCCAGGTCCCCCATCTGGGAGCACGAGCACGAACCAAATCATATAGACCACCTTCTGGATAGTGGTGGAAGGGCGGCAGACGGGGTTGCTGAGTGACAATGTGATGTGCCTCTGAAGACTGGCTGACATAACACACGAGCTTGTAGACTTAAGTCTAATGGAGGAAAATCCTTTTTATGTAGTAAATGATATTCTAACGTGATGTAAGCTTGCACTAGGCGCTTATAGCAGACAGTGAAACTATGTATCCTAATACCGTCTTAGGCTGAAAGGTACAAGTATCGTACGTACATAATTAATTTTAGTGGACATTGTATTACGCTTTGTGACGTTGTAATATATAGTTCTACAACGAAAATTTGCATTATGTCTCATTTATCTACATGCTTGGTATTGTTACACAAATTTGATGGGTTGGAAATAGCCTCGTTATATGATTGGTGGGTCCGCAAAACCTTTTGGGGGACAGGGTGGCTATGCTTACTATTTATATCTTGTGCATATTGAGGGATTATAAATACGTGCAGCCTCGTCCATGGATCCTCTGTTAAATTTTACCTCTAGTTCAGCATCCCACTTCTAAAACCTCCAATATCGTGACCAAACCGCGCTGAGTATCTTACGATCCTTTAAACTCTTTCTTCTGACCCTTAAAATTGTACCATCTTTAAAAGAGCGTTATCATCGTATTTACTATCATATATTTCTCAGTCAAAGGCTAAGACTTTACTAATATGGCGACCGGGCTCCAGATCTTCAGCCTCGCTTGCAATATCATGCAGACAATACAATCTGCTCGTAATACGATAGATTTATGTATAAAGATGCAAGAGGAAGACTCAGTCGCACCAGAGATACAAGTTCAAAGCGCGGAATTGGCCCAGGTCACTCAGAGCCTACAACAATCTTTGCACGAAGCGAAGCAAAACAGACTAGAAAAATATGACAAAAGGATGGAGAAGATGGCAGCGGAGCTACTGAACGTAGCAGCGAAAGCAAGAAAAGAGTTAGCGAAGTATGGGAAGATCGCTAGTGGATCTCGCAAGAATTCCGTTTTGAAAACTGTGAAGTATTGGTATCGGGCGTCAAATATTGTAGATATGAGAACAGTTTTGTCTGCCTTCCAGCGAGCTATGGAAAAACGCGTTCTTGTTAAGTTGAGGTATGTTTCGAAGGATCGTCTTTACGAACATGTTTTGACTTAAACAGTAAAAGAACGGACCACATTGAATCTGCCCTAGGCACTGGGACGAACACGATTGATAAGCCGCTTGAGGATTTCCTGAAAAATCTCAAGGAGGGCCATACGACTCTGAAGAAACTCGTAGGAGAAACTGCTGGAAAGATATGAGAAGGTGTACGCAACCGGGGGATAGAAATAAGAGCCAGAATCAATGATGCGCTAGCTCTGGAAACCGATCTTACCATAATTTATGTTAGCTTAGAGGTTGATAAGTCCGCATCATTGCGTGCCATGCGGGACTAAAGGGGTTGACTTTTAGGAAGCCTTTAGGTCAAAAATATATTCGAACGAGAAAACGCCTCTGTATATTAATTAATCTTACAATGGAACCTTTGATTGCATATTTTTAGACATAACCATTAATGCAAAGCTCGTCAAAGTGAGACTGTAGGAATGGTGATACCATTGTGACGGTTTTTGACACAAAAATCAGAAGATAATAGAGTGAAAGACCGTGTCTCCACAATGTCAGTGCCGGTGCGGGTCGGCCGTTCTCCCTGCTAGCTTCATCGGAGGAGTTCATCAGTTTAACGAGGCTGAAGTGGCGAATCATTGACACGCTAGAAGTAGCTATCTCACAACTCCTTGATTCTAGAGCATGTCAGAAGCTTCTCTGTGGCAAATTAGTACCGTACATAGTCATATCAATCCCCAACCTTCTATGTATTAAAGAAGTAATCTGTTGAGATAGTAGCAATCTCGTAGACCGACAGAAAGTGTGTGGCGTTGATCAGTCTGATAGCCAGCCAAAGTAGTGTATATTATACGAAGTTCGACAATATTTAATCATCCTCAACCGATTCGCAAGATGTTAAGTAGATATGTTTGCGTCCTTGAATTTCTGAAAATGTCGGAAGCTTCCAGGCCATCTGGGGCCGGTTGCGATAATGCTCATACAAGAATACATGGAGCAATCCCACTATCGCAGCCTGCAAAATAGGAACCATGAAATTCCGAAATAACTCTTTCCCTTCGTGTGTGAGGGGTTCAAGACGATTAAAGGCACACATAGCCAATTCCCATTGATCTTTTCCCAACTCAAGTCGATATTCCCTGGTCTCATAATAGTCCGTGGTCAAGAGCGCCGGGTATCGATAAAGTTGATCTTGCGGTCTAGTATTTGAGATGTTATATTTGCCAGTTGTCAAGTCCGAGAATATTTCGTTGGCACATTTAATCCGCTCATCGTTTGGGAACGATACTTGTAGGTTTTCTAGGGCTTCCCCAAATCTTTTAACAGAGTACACCATAGTTGTAGTGATCCAAGCACACGATTTTCTATGCTTCCAGCCCTCTGGGAGGTCGCATCCGATTCCCATGTTATGGGTTTTAAGAGGAGGTGTTCTATGAGAATCAAGGCCAATTGCAACAATCCAACCAGCACGCGTGACATCATCGTATGAGGATATTGGGCTCTTGGCCTGAACAGTATCCGAAACATGGATAGTGGCTAGGTAAAATGGCGGATAACCCTGCAGGATCATCTCAATCTCTTGTTTCGTGCGATAATGCAGTTGCGCTCTTGCTGCAGTCAAATGTGCCGTTAGCACTCCATCTATTTCTTTGAACTGCACCACTTTATGGCTCTCGTTTTGATAACCTCCTGAATCCTCGCGAGACATCAACACATACGCCCTTAAAACCTTTTCGTCGATGCGCACATAGATCTTTCTGGGATCGAGTTGATATGGTTTGAAAACACGTCGATCTCGTTGTTGGGGGGAGGTCCAAGCCTTTTGAAACACCATTCCCAAGGTTGAGTTGAGACACCGTCTATCATCGTGTTTAAAGTATGGTGTTTTGTATTGGTCACATGAGTGATATCTTGTAGGTTTCGGATCGTTTTCACGAAGTGGCCCATTAGGAATGTCGCTCCATTGAAGACGTTCACAGGTGGAGCCCTGGGGCCACAACCAACGCATGAAGCGTGAGGTAATGCGTGACATTAGCCATGCCGCACCACCGGAGAGCATCAAAGGAAGCCCAATGAGGGCAACAAACGCTGCCATTGCATCCCATCGTATCTTTGTAGGCGCGCCAGATTAGTCTCGAGGGTTTCAAGCACACAGCCTTATGCTCGGAAAGATTGACGTACCTCGCCCATCGCTCAGACGAAGAGAAGAAACCTAATTGCTCTAGTTTGAAGGATTAGCTGATTAGAAAAAGCTCGACGCGTCGTGGATAAAGACGATATAGGCTGTAGATAAGCCGTGAGGTTATCGGCTGCTCAAATTCTTCCCAATTAGTCAGCTTACGGGGTAGGTGGCATTGGTGGTTAGGCAGCAGCCTAGAGCCGGGCAGCATACTGCAGCCTTTGCGCGATTGCGTCACCGCCTAGCAGTAGTAATATAATATACTACGCTATTATTTGAGAAGGGCACGAACACCTTAGTGACGCTAGCAGGGAGGACGGCCGACCCGCACTGACACAGACCTTGTGTGCGAGAGTCATCAGATTTGAGTGAACATTAGTGGAAGTTGAGGATATGGGAACCGTCGTCAGAGCATTAACTGCGGAGTACGAAGCTAGCGCCGGAGCCGTCTAGCACCACCGATAAGCGCCGCTCCTTATTCAGATGGAGGGAGCGCGCTTGCCCCGCCAACACTGCTAGCTCCCGTAGTGGGTTACTATGCGAACCATCAGGTTTCCCTAGGCCACTATTTGTTCTTACTGCACTATTAGGTATGCGAGAGATTTGTGTGCGCGACAGACGGGAAAACTGCTGGCACCGTCTGCATTGCTATCTTAGCGCTGGCGCCATGTAGAACTACAGCATCTACGCCTAAACGATAGTGGGCAGCTGCAGCTGCAGCCGCGCCGCAAAGCAGGCAACAAGGCTGAGCAGCAGCAGGCTGGTGGTTGCTGGCTGCTGGAGAGTAAAACCCGCCAGCCTCCCAGACCCACGAGCCTAGCTCTGTAACGTTTTTCTCTCTTCTCTTGTTTCTCACACGAATGTCGCGGCGACTGGCCCGCAACGAATACACCGTCGGATGGGTATGCGCCCTGCCGATCGAGCTAGCGGCGGCGCAGGAGATGCTCGACGAGGAGCACGCGAACCTGAAGCACGAGCCCGGCGACAACGACGAGAACATGTATGCCCTGGGATCGATAGGCGGCCACAACGTCGCCATCGTGTGCTTGCCAGCCGGCCGCATCGGCAACAACCCAGCCGCGGCGGTGGCGATGCAGATGCGGGCGACGTTCAAGGGGATCCGCTTCGGCCTGATGGTGGGCATTGGCGGAGGTGTCCCTAGTACAGAAGTGGACATCAGACTCGGGGACGTGGTGGTCAGCCAGCCGGACAAGACGTTCAACGGGATGGTGCAGTACGACTCTGGCAAGACGACGCCGAGCGGGTTTGGGCGGACGGGGGCGCTGAACGCTCCACCGCAGACGCTGCTCGGCGCGGTTGCAAAAGTGCGAGCGAACGAGCTGCGCGGCAGAAGCAAGGTATCGGAGCACATCGCCAAGCTAGATCGCATTCCCGAGTTCCAGCGCAGCAAGGCGGGGCCGGACGTGCTCTTCGAAGCGGTGTACGACCACGAACGAGGGCAGACGTGTGACGGATGTCTTAAGAATAGGCAAGAAGCGAGGCCGCCGCGCGACAAAGAGAGGGTGGTGGTGCACTACGGGACGATCGCATCTGGGAACCAGGTGATGAAGAGCGCGAGGCAGAGGGACAAGGTCAGCGCGGACCTTGGCGGAGTGCTCTGCTTTGAGATGGAGGCGGCGGGTCTGATGAACAGCTTCCCATGCCTCGTGGTGCGCGGCATCTGCGACTACGCCGACTCGCACAAGAACAAGCAGTGGCAGGCGTATGCGGCGGGAGTGGCGGCGGCCTATGCGAGGGAGGTGCTGTCGATGATACCGGCACCAGAAATGGTGGAGACGCTCACGGCAGAACAAGCCATGTACAGTGCAGATGGTAAGTATAGCAGTTGTCTCCTGCCTGGTGATATATTGGCGCTGATGCTGCAGCAGGACTTCAGAAAGAGATGAAGAGACTTTTAGAAGAGCGTGCTAGTGCTCCGCCTCTTAATGTACGGAGTAATAGCATGGATCAGTACAAAAAAAGCGGGCCACAGTTCGGATGCCAAACCTGTGACAAAAAATTCCACCTAAAGGAAGCAGCGGATCAACACATGGAGGTTAAAAGCCACTGGTCACAGTCTAAGGGTCGTGCCTCCGACAAGAAGTTCAGATCAGATCTAGCAGCAAATCAACACACGGCAGCCACTGGACATGGGAACCCTAACATATCCTGCAAGACGTGCACTAAGAAGTTTTACACACAGAGTGCAGCAGTCGAGCACATGGCAGCCA
>KZ805694.1:0-24619 GCA_003073855.1 Periconia macrospinosa
AGGAGAGGAAGAGATTCCTAAGGAAAACTCTGACTTAAGCTACTTGCATAATATTCACAACGTGAAACTATTCATAAAGTATGAAAGTCACGTGATCGTTCCCTCACACACTTATGGAGATGCCTCATTGCCACATAGCGCCACTCAAGGGTTTCCGGAGCCCTTGTACCCTCCCCCCACCTATCCCTGCCCAACGAAGAACAAGTTTATACTGCAGTACCGGGTTTGAATTCTCCGACATCCGGGGTCGGGAACTTTCAGGCCAACCAATTCAAGCTTGGGGACCATGATGAAATGGATTCCCGCAACGTGACAGGATCGAACAGGTCGTATGTAAAGCGCGCTACAGCCTGATCAAACGCTAACCTTTACAAACAGAGCAAAGAAGGCATCTCCATTGCCTGTTTCCGAAATTGGGCTGCCAGCACAGCCCCAACGGTTGCCTCCGCGTGTTGAAAACAACGAGAAACGATGCGACACCACTGGTTGCCACGGGACACAAGGAAAACGAAAACCGAGAAACACCGAGGGCAGAGTTGAATGCAGCGTATGTCGAGAACATTACGGGAAGAAACATGACTACAAGTCTACAGGAGGCCTAAGAAAGCACCAAATAAAATTTCATGAGAACAAGCTAAGCGACGCGGATAAGGAGAGGGGGGAACCCTTTAAACACCCGAAGCCAGGGATGAAGAAGGCTAAGGATATGTACCAAAACATGGACAAGGATCTGGAGAAGGCTGGAAAAGATGCTGAAGAAGGTCAGTCAGAGCACCTTTGGGTCGCTCATCTCTCGGCAAAGGACTTCGTTCGCATCGATTCAAATGCGAGAGTTCGGTTAGAGCTACGCGTCGAGGTCGAATAGGGAATTTAAGCTGGGACTGGATTGGAAAAATTGATGCTAGAAACACCAAGCTCTTAGATATCTATAAAAAGGAAAGAATACAATGCAGATTTCTAAGAAACAGCAGAAATAATATACGTGGATAGGGCTAAGACCCTAGAAAGTCCTTAGTAAAGTAATAAGTCCCCTACCCTTTTTTTTTTGTTAATCTCTCTTACCTATATTTTAGTAACCGTTACGAAACCTAGAGTAAACAATTTTTTATTTAGTAAAACTCATATAAGCTTAGCTGTTTATTGCTATAAATTGCTTGTGTTGCTCACAATAAACTTATAATGTTCTTTTTATATATCTCGGTGTATATAGCTATATTTATTACCCTCTCTATCACAAGTATAACGTCTATTACTTTTATCCTATCCATCGCGTCCATCCCGCCCGTGATGGCTTATAAAACATTGAGGACCAGGAGGACCTTTCAGGACCTTAAGGACCGCGTCTTCTACAGAAACACTATGAGATAGCAAGAAGTAAAGCTATTACACTAAATACCACACCTATAACCTATGTAGCTAAGATAGGACTAGGGTTTTCTATAGACAATAAGGCGGGGTAGAATCTAATATACTTTCCGTTAACGGGGGCGTGCAAATTAAAGTGTGTATAGTTATATAGGTTGTGTAGGGCTTAGTAATCTTAAGGATGATTAGTTGAATAGTTTTCTTCTTAAGCATATTTAATAAAGCATATTCTTAATAGCATAGTAGTTTACTATTCTTGTTTATTATATTTTAGCTTACACTAAGATATCCCTATTCTTATAACTAGTTATTTATTCCTAAAATAAGTATATCTAGTGTAGGCAATTAAATATTGCATGTAGGAATTATTCAATCTAGGAAGCTCTACGTTTATGCGCTTAACAAAGTATGGAGGATGAATTGATAAATATTTGTGCTAATTTAGTTTCTAAAAGATAATAAGATACTTGAGTAAAACGTTGTAATAATATAGATAGATAATCAAAACACTGTTCAATGTTAATCGGCATACAAACAGACATCTTGGGCAGGTAGAGACTAATAGAATGGGGAGATTTACAACCTTCAAGAGGAGAAAAAATGGGATAGAACGGTTCAGGCGCATAGGAACCCGAATCAATGGAACCTGATGGGAGAAAAACTTACCAAGACTCACTGCGGATAGGGATTGATCCCAGCAGATAATATAGCTATTTTCCCCCACCCTCCACACACGTAAAGCGGGAGCGGAAGCGGGAGTCTACCAAAAAGAAGGAGAGGTGGTTTGCACTTTCGGGGCTGCGTGGCACTCTCGGAAACACAGTGAGCAGATCATATGCTTCTCTTCACTATCGTACAGTCAGCATTTAGAAGCTCGTCCCTCCATACTCGGCATGTATACATAACTCAGAGAGACGGGCAAGTAAGATTTGCGTGAGCATAGTCGAAGGCATCCAGATAACCCATCAACTGGACCACAGCGGCGCATACCACCAGGATATGAAAGATGGAATGGGAGCCCCATAAGTCGAATTTGCCAGGATATCGACTTTCGGGAAACCTGGTCTTCAGAACCACACGTGTTAGGAGTCAATTTCTCTCTTGTGTGCGAAATTGGGAGACTTACTGCATAAAACGAAGTCCCAGATAGAAGGCAGCCTGCTTTTGCCAGAGTATAGGGAAAAGCTTTTTTCATCATCTGCGACATGCCGAACACATTGAGTCCATGTATCAAGGGCGCAACACCGGACAAGCCAGTCGCCACGAACATCAATGCCCGGAAGAGGCGATACTTTGCGCCCTGGAACCTGGGATGCATTGTCATGAAGATGGTCAACGTCCCGAAAACTCCAACCTATCAACCGAGGAGAGTATTAGGCTCAAGTACTAGGTCAGAGATGAGGAAAAACGAAATTGTGCACATGGAAATTAACTAACCATAGACCAGTAGATATTGCGTGGCAAAGGTTCACACCAGAAAACCATGTATATTCCCAAGACAAGGTCGCCCAGTATGAAGATCACTACACCCAGCATGTCCAGTCGCAGGCAGAAATGTTCCACGTGTTGAGAGTGGTTCATCAAGGTGTGGTACGTCGCCGACAAAAACAGGCACGTGACGGCCGTCAACATGAAGATGGAGAAGGCAATAAAATCGGCGCCAGTGACCCTGGAGTATCTGCTGGCAAGGTACTGCTGGATATACCACTCACCAAGCAGGAAGAAAACGGCTGGGATGAGGTGGGAATAGATGTTGACCGACTCGTTGTGAATATACGACCAACTGCAGAACGAAGCGTGAACCGAGCCAGAGATGGGCCGATAGCCATGAAGGATCCACTGATTAGATTCACGTTGGAACCATCCCGGCATCTCATTGAATGAGAGAAGAACTGGGCGTCCTGCCTTGCCGGCCTTGGATGCGGCGTAGTTGACGGATTCCATTTCTTTGTGCGGCTGCGGGGGCGGACCTCGAAGACGGGGAGCGGATGCCATTTGCTGTCGTGCTTGATGATAATGTAATGTGAGGAGGACGGGCTTTGAGAGTAAGTGGAAATGCAGGATGAAGAAAGAGGTTTTGTTTCTTGCACTGCTGCCCTTTTCTTCGGTTGTTCTTGCTAAGCGCCAGCCTTGCCGCTTTGCTTGTTACAGCCCCGCTCGCGTGTGTGTGACGGAACAAGCAGGAACCAACAACATCGGGTTGTTCAAACCAGGGGGCACCGCGACATGGATCCTATCCGGCACCGTCACGGGTATTCGTCCAAGTTCGTGCCGTTCCTCCCATCGGAAATTAGCCTGCCAGTGGCTATGAGAAAGCGTCCGATGCTGCAGCAGCTTGCATGAGACTTTGATTGCGTTTCTGGCCCAAGGGGCATCGAGAAATTGAGGTGTGAGTTGGCCCAAGCAAGTCGCTTACACGCCCACGAGGAGGCTGAAGGAGAACGCTGATCTTGTTTGATTGATTGCTTCGCTCACCCACAACAACGCGAGCAACGTTCTGGAAAGTCGACCTAGTCCCAAAAACAGACCAACAGTCCAGGCAGCTTCGACATACCTTACACAAAGCCTTGGCACCGACGCTCCTGGAGTCTCTCATCTCTTAACCTACGCCCTGGCCGGAGATGGCGTCCCGTGACGACTACGCAGTCGGGTGGGTTTGCGCACTGCCTATAGAGGTCGCCGCAGCCAAAGCAGCGCTTGATTGCGTCCATGACAATCTACCTCCGAATCGGAATTCAGACGGCAACAACAACTACATTCTGGGGAGACTTCAAGGCCACAATGTCGTTGTGGCGTATCCGAATTCTGGGGAGTGTAGTAAAACGTCGCTGGCCGACGTGGCCACACAGTTGCACGCAAGCTACACATCTATCCGGTTCAATCTCATGGTTGGCATTGCAGGAGGAGTGCCCGATACGAAGGAGGATATACGTCTTGGGGATGTTGTTGTCGGCAAGTCGACAGCTGGCTGGCCGGGTGTCGTCCAGTATGGTGTGAAAGGGGAACGAACGGAAACACCATTGCTTCTCGCAGCTATGGGGAAGGCCGAGACAGCCGCCATTTTTAGTGAAAGTAAGATGTCCCAGTACATCTCCGAGATCGTGCAGAAAGACCCCGTTACCTTTGCCCGCCCTGGCCCAGAGGAAGACGTCCTCTTGGAGCCGAATTATGATCATGCAACCATCGAATCCCAAAAACGTGGATGCAGTCATTGCGACCCGGGTAGTGTCCGATCCCGGCAGCCTCGGGGGATACAGGAACCCATAGTTCATTATGGCCTGATTGCCTCCAGCCATCATTTGACGCGCCACGGAGCGACCAGGGACAAGTTCGCACACAAGCATGGCGTTCTCTGTTTCGAGACGGAGGCAACCGGGCTCAGGGATGCTGCCCAGTACTTCGTCATCCGAGGCATTTGCGACTACACAGATTCGCACAGGTCCGACCTCTGGCACGCCTACGCCGCAGCAACTGCCGCAGCATATGCAAAAGAGGTCCTCTCTTTCATACCCACGGTGTCCAAGACGATACCTCTGGCCACAAACTTGTATGCCGAAGCCACGCCCGTTCTTGACGCTTTGCTTCTGACAAGACCTGAGGTTGATCGGAAGTCTCTCGTTGCATTGAAAGGGCGCAGGGTTGACGGCACCTGCGAGTGGCTCATACAGCATCCCCATTATCAAGCGTGGTTTGCAGATGCAGATCACCCACTCCTCTGGATCTCAGGTGGCCCTGGAAAAGGGAAGACCATGCTGGCGATTTATATCACCGAGGTGCTACAGCCAGTGGTTGACGCCGCCGACAATGTTCTCCTCTACTACTTCTGCAGTAACCGCGACAAGAATCGGAACACTGCATTGACCATCATGAGAGGCATCCTGCATCAATGGATCGACCTCCATCCGCATCTGGCCAAAGACATCAAGAACTCCTTCGAGGGGACCGAAACCAGTAAATATACCATTTCCAGTTTTGTCTCGCTGTGGAGGGTTTTCCTGACCCTACTACAGCAGAGCACATCTTCCCAGGTAGTCTGTGTTCTGGACGGTCTGGATGAATGTGAAAAGGAATCACTCAGGCAGCTTCTCGAAGCCGTTGAGAATTACTTGTCTAAGTCCGGGGAAAAAGCAAAGCCACGACTGAAGTTCATTATCCTCTCCCGACCTCAGCCGGCTGTTTTGGAGAGCAAACTCGGCCAATATCAGCAGATCCAGTTGGACACCTCCGACACGGAAATTTCGCATGATGTCGAGAGATACATCTTTGCCAAAGTTGCCGAACTGGCGTCCGAGCAAAACCTTCCCCAAGAGATGGTCGCGCAGGTTCGGCAGACCTTGCTGGCTGGCGCTGATGGGACCTTTCTGTGGGTTGGATTCGTTGCCAATGAGCTTCAGGGCAGGAGTTGGAGCAAAATCGATGAAGTTCTCCGTAATGTCCCTAAAGGCCTGGGTGGGATTTATCAGCGGCTACTTCAGCAGATCGGCGACAAGGAAGCATTGGTCCCTATTCTTCAATGGGTCGTTCTCGCTGCCCGGCCCCTCACACTCGAAGAATTGACCGTGGCCGCAGGGATCAAGACAGCTGGTACTCTTGCAGCAACGCAAGTGACCAAGAATCGGCTCAGGTTCGGCGGGTTGCTCGTAAAGGTCGAAGGAGATGTCGTCAACCTGGTTCACGAATCGGCGAAGGAGTTCTTTCAGAGCGATCAAGTCAACATCAAAGGGATCGACATGTTCCATATGAGCCAGAACACTCACAAAACTCTCATGCAGATTTGTTTAGCACACATCGAACGCGGATACGGCAATCCCGGAACGATTAACGGAATGTCTGGCCACGATCCCTTCTTATCTTATGCCAGCCAGTACTGGCCGGTGCATTTCCACCACGCCATTGATGTGATCGATGCACCGTCCGAGTTCTCACGTCTATTCTTCCGAGTCGACTCTTCGGTCCGGGATGAATGGTGGAAAGTCTACTGGGAGCAGGAGAAGAACGGCGGAAGCCCGCCCTCCTTCACTCTCTTGCATCTCGCGGCATACTTTGGCAACGTACCCTGGGCCAAGTGGTTGATCAGCAAGCACGCCCGCCTCATTTCGCGAAAGGACAACTACAGCCGGACGCCGCTGTCCTGGGCCGTCAACCAAGGTCACCGAGAAATGGTGGAGCTGCTGCTTGACCATGGTGCGCGTGTCAATTTCAAAGATCGAAGCATGTTGACGGCACTCCATATCGCGGTCACCGGGCAGCACAGAGACGTCGTGTCTGTGCTGCTCGAACACGGCGCCAATCTCGAGGCCAAGGCGGAGCATGGCGACACGGACACACCGTTGATGCGAGCCATTCTGGCCAATTCAAGAGAAATGACGCAGAAATTACTTGAGCACGGAGCGCGTGTGGACAAATTGCCAGCTCTTCTGGGGGTTGCTTCCCTGAGGGGACATACGGACCCAGTGGACGAGCGGGTGACAGAGCTACTTGGACTCCAGGAGCAGGTCTTCCTCGCACGCTTCAAGCGTTCGTCACGATTTGTCGGCCTGGTCATGAAAGGGCTGGGCCTTTCCCTCCGCTTTCCCCTTGTTCTCAAATTGATGTCCCTCTATCTCAAGTTTGTGGCGTTGAACCGCTGGGACAGTCTGTCTGTACTGCAGGAGCTCGTCCACGAAAACAAAACGAACGAACTACGAGAATGGGCGAAACTGTATCATGTGTTCTTCTTGGGGCTGGTTGACGCCAGGAATCCGAAGAGGCTGAAGGCCATGGGCGACCTATCGACCCAAATCCTGCAGAAGGTCGCGCCCAAAGATCTTCAGGCACTGCTGGCCATCACGGTCTTTACCGGTATGGAAACGCAACTCGCGGCTGTCCAACACGGATGGAGAGAAGGAGATGCTACCACAGCTGCAGCAATTTCAGATTGGGCCGCCATCGCCTGCGACAGGGACGCGTTGGAGTTCTTTCACTTCGGCATTCGCGAGTTTTTGAGAGACTTCGATGGCTGTGTTCGGAATGGGAATCGGAAAGAGAACGTACTTCGGACGGCCCTACTCATGACCGGCCACTTCGCCATGATCGACAAACAGGAACCAGGGCCGATCGAGTATTTCTCCCGGGTCATCGCGGAGTTCTTCAAAGGATACATCGGCAGCAGTTACGAGGTTGAATTGTTCAGCGATGCGAATCAGGCGTGCGCCAATGAGCTATTCGTCATCAGCGAAAGTCGCGACTCCGCCAGATTACGTCTCTTTTTGACCAGTATTTTCCAGTTCGCCCAGCAGGCCCATGAGAGGGGACAGGACCGCTTTCTCAACGTACCCTCAGCAGCATGCTTGATTCTCTGCCAGGAGAATGCCACCGCTCACCGGTGGCTGATTGGTGAGGCCATCCCGGAGGAAATAGGAGCGTTGATAGCGAAGGAACCTCCGGGATCGCTGCAGAAGCGAGCTTGCAAGACTTTCGTGGAGTGCCTGATCATTGGGAAGCAGTATGGTTTGACATTACCTAGGGGCGCACCGAGACAAAGAGTGGAAAAGCATCTGCAGTCCTTGCCAGAAGTCGGACAAATGATGAATCGCATCCTTGGTTCATGAAGTATTGCGCAATACTCCTGCCCGAGAAGTGGCAGAGCTAAGTCACGAGGAAAGTTTGAGCTTGTATTCATAATTGTAGTTTATGTGTTGTCTTTCGGATTAATTTTAAAAATAACCTGTAGTCGAAGAACGTTTATTTACACGGAAAGCGTCTAAATGTACCTTTGACCCTTCATTCACAGACATGAGCGCTAGAATTGTTTTCCTTTTTTTCCTGCTCAGAGGTCTCCATATCCGCAAGTTTCAAATCTGCTGAATCCAAGCCGCTGCCAGAGTTGGACAAGAGTCATATCACACCCCCAACCTAGTTTGTCAAGCTCAAGGCCAGTACAAGCTACAGGCATTCTGTCGCTCCTCACTCTCGCCTTTAGGGGCCGAAGTCGCTACCTTCTACCTATGAGCCGTTGCCACCAGTCCATCCGGCCTGGCCTCGCCTTGCGCTTCTTATCATTTGTTTGGTGTGTAGGCGCTGGCGAACGTGTCCATTTACTTGAAGCTGCATGGTCCGGAGAAGGTGGCGTTGATGAAGCTGGAACAGATGAGGACGGTCGGTCCGGCCCATGAGAGACAGGTTGGTCCGGCATTGGTAAAGTCGACTCGTCCGATACGACCCAAGCTGGTTGATCCGGCACAGATGGCTGACTCTGCACTCTAAGTGCCTGACGAATCTGACGCTCCACCTCAGGGTCGGTATCTCGCTTCCAGTATCCTGCTCGATTGAGCCGCAGTAAAACGTCCCCAGGCGGAATGAATTCTTCCCAGTTCTTCCGCCCCGCGGGGAGAATTTTGGGATCCGCACCCAGGTCAAGAAGCAGATCCATGATGGAAAGCATGCACTTCTTCGCGGCGTAGTAGAGCGCAGTCCTCCTTCCAGAGTTTATGCCATTGATGTCGTGACCCAATTTGAACAGAAGTTTGATCATGGGGACGTTGCCTATGGTAACAGCTTGGCGAAGGCTTGTGACGGCCCGGCAACAGCGCGACTTGCTGAACGCTAAGTTGCTGGTGGCTCTCTGGGAATGGCTTGTCGGCTCGCGATCCAGCCATTCTTCCGCAGTGAGGCCGCTTTCGTCGAATAGGGTCTCAGGCTCTGCAATGACAGATTTGTCGAGCAGGATCCGGACGGTGGCTAGATCTCGACTGTGGATGGCCAAATGAAGAACAGACCAGCCGTGGTTGTCCTGCTGAGAGGCAGCGGATCGTATGCGGTCGTCTTCTAAGAGTCCCTGGACGACATGGGAGTGCCCCATGAAGGCGGCGTGGTGCAGTGCAGTCCAGCCGTGGCATGTTGACTTGAGTGGGTCGGCTCCCTGTAGGAGGAGCAAGCTCGCAATGGAAACATGCCCTCCGTTTGCAGCGCAGTGCAATGGTGACGTACCGTAAGAGCTGACAGCATTGGGGTTGGCCCCAGCGTACAGCAACAAACGCACAATATCCAGATGGCCCTCCTCTGCTGCCCAATGTATCGCGGACCAACCGTCGCGACCACGATGGTTCGGATCCTCACCATATTGAAGGAGCAATCGAACAGTGGAAAGGTTTCCAGAAGCTGCCGCTTCTTCCAAAGGCACAGTCTGCTGCGTATTTCGGGTATCAGATATGCTAGCACCGTGGCCAACAAGCATCTCAGCAATCGGAGACCATCCCAGACGGGCTGCCCAAGCGAGCGCAGACTTTCCATCCGCGCTGAATGAATTGGCGACAGCATCCATGAACAACAGTCTCGTAGTTGCGCCTTCTTGCCCGGCAACCACAGCCCAGAGAAATGGGGAAAATCCAGAGTTGTCAATGATATGTAAATCCGCACCGTGCTTGGCCAAGACTTCCATGCACTCAATGAAGCCTCTCTCCGCAGCGTAGTGCAGGGGTGTTTGACCATTTTCGTCCCTAAAGTTTACGCTTGCGCCGCTATGAATCAAGGACTCAACCAAGCCCAGGTCGCCGGCCTGCACCGCGTGGTGAAGCTTCGTCATCCCCAAGTCTTCTTTGTCCTCCAGGTCGAGTACCGTCACCCGTGCACTGATGTCCTCTTCGCGGTGTCCCACATTGCCATCCGCAGCCTCAGCGTCATCGTCTTGGAAATCCAGGTCCTCGTCGTCCAGTACGCTGTACATGGATGCACGTCTAATTCCAAAAGCCCCGGTCGGCCCATCATCTTCTAACGGTTGGTCGCTATCGACGTTCTCCGCGTTCTCGTCATCATCGCTGGGAAGCTTTTGCAGTGTAAGCAGGGCAATTTCCTTCATATGACCGGCGACGTGTGACTGGAGAGCTTCACTCGAGAAGACAGCGCTGGATTCGACCTTTCCCGAGGATTGAAAATCGTCGCCAAATGGACACTCCAGCACCTTATCGGGGACTGGTCTCCGTGCGGCGCTGCTAAGGGTCCCGGCGCGCGCTTCAGGCACGCCGTGCTCCTTGATGGAATGCTCCTGGTATTGGATCTCTTGGTCAAAGACGATTGGATCGTGAGAAGGGGCCCTGCACTCCCATGTATTCCCGTGAGCAGTCTGTATATGGCTGGACCAGGCTCTCGACGTTTCGAATGTGAGCGGACCAGTCCCGTGGCCGTGGTGAACTCCTTCCAGGCAGTGTGAAAAAACGCAAATAAAAGGCTCCAGGTCTCCGATGACATGATTTCTGGTGCATATTAGCCACATGTTCCCATGAAACGGCAGTAATGATCTACTTACTGCCACAACATTGACCTTGCAGTGTTTTTGAACTCAACAATGACGCCGCAGTATGGACACTGCTGCGTCGGCGGTATGGGAGGGAACGACAACTTGTTGTTCACCAAAACAGATTTAGCCCGGGGAACATCAGTTGTGGATTTGGCGTAGAAGGCCGCAACGGCGGTTTGTTGAGCAGTCGTCGCATTCGTTGCTGGCGCTGGCGAAGGGGCTGGCATTTTGTTGGTCGTCGCAGGCTTTGGCAGCGTGCTCGGCGCAAACCTTACAGCCGGCGCACTCCCCGTCATTTTGGGCAGTTGAACAACGGCCGGGGTCGTTTCCGGGCTCTGAATACTCAGATCAATGCGCCTTCGATGAGAGCGCTGATAATACAGCCGTCGAAGTCGCTCCGCGTTGGCTTCGACCAATGCCAAGCGGAGCGCCTCGGGCGCCTCCGGGAATCGGAACTCAATATAGCATTTGGTGTAGAGACGCAACTCGTCTATGGCCTTGTTTGCCTCTTCGTCGTCTCTGTACCTTTCGATCTTGCGAGCCCGGTTGGCTTTGGCGGATTTTCGAACGGCGTTGGATAGACGGAAGAGCCGCGTCAATGTTCCGCCGATTGTCTCGGTGATCTTCAAGATGTTCTCTTCCGCTGGATCGACATCGCTCTCTGAATCGCTTGCGTCGTCGTCGGTTGTCCTTGTGATTCCCGAATCGCCATGCACTGAAATGCGTTGTCTCTTCCTGCTCGAAATTTGTGGTGATCGGTTGTCGATCGGCTTCACTGTTGTCGAGACTCCCATTAGCCTTGATCTTCAATCCATCCGAATGTGGTACGGAAAGTACTCACAAGACAGCAAAGTATCGCAAATAATATCCAGGAGCTGATGTATGATATCCGCGGCTGTGGGACTGAATCGGAGTCTGTAGTCCAGCGAGACATTGAGCGGCCCGTAAACATCCATGTTTGATGCCCACAGAGAAAAGCGTGCCAGCTGGTCGTCCATGATAGTAGGGTCTAGCACGATTTCCGGCATGACCATGTACTTGTGGAAAAGAAACTGGCATTGTGTCGCATGCTCTGCGATGGTGGGGCTAAGATCATTTTGGAGGAAGACATCTTCCATAGACTCGTCTCCCTCGCGCTCGAGACGTTCCATGGTGAGAGGGCGCTGCGCGGGCGGTCGCGAGTCCTTCTGAGTGCGGCAAAAATGTAGGAAACCGACCCGACCCTGGTTTCTGCATGGAAAGGACGTTCCAAAGGTCGTGGGTAAGCGAATCGCGACAGATGGTATGAAATTGTCGCATCAACTCAAAGTGTCACATAATGCGAAAGCAGCATGTGTCTTGGGTGCTGCCGAATTACGACTTCTTCATGCCCCGCCTCAACCTTCTCACAATAGGTTACGGATATCCCCTGCACGGATGCTACCTCGAGCCGACTGAGGTAATAAAACAAGCCCAATAAGCTGGGGGACAACCGCCCGCCCGTATGTAAGCGGGGAGAAAATAGCCGCCCGTAAGTTGGACCCCAACCGAGGCAGCCGGGGAGGGCCCAGCCAACCACCGAACTCGCATGATCTGGACAGGGACAGGGCCTTCCCGTCAGCGGGCTGTTAGCGCATTTGTATGCAAATCGATACTTTTCCATACCATTTTTGTCAGTGCAATGGATCACGCTACCGGCCCGCTCACTAGAGGTACAAGTACCTGATGTACCGCTACTATCCCCTGCACGGATGATACCTCGCGGCTGACTAAGGTAATAAAGTGGGTGCGGTTCATGGGCAGTTGCCCTCCCAAATTAAAGGTGGCTGGCTCCCCGAGCGTGGAGAAAGGGGGCGGCCTTTGCAATGACTTGTGCTGTGCCGCAAGTGGGAACGGTGGTTTGCTTATGTCCGGGGCGCTGGCAGCGCTCATTGGTTCTGGCCGGGCTCGGCTGCACTGCTGTGGCGGACAGGTTGCAGCGGGGGTGGTGGTTCGTGAAGTCCTGAGGTTCTGGGTGTGTGTGAATGTAGCGCAGCGCAGCCTGATCCCGCGGCGCAGCCTGATCTGATCAATACACAACACACTTGCGCTGATCGACCAGTCTTCTTCCAGCCAAAAGAATCCCAGTGAAATCTTCAACCCCATCATTTTGAATGCGCACCCATGGACGACGACACTGATTCCCAAGGCCTGTTGCAATCCGTGCTTGGATTATTCGCTCGAAAACGACCGCAAAAATCGGCAAAGCCGGCGTCACTGACATCACGGAAACGCGAGGCCTGGCTACGGACGGATGCATTTCTGCAGCGCGATGATCTTGGCGAAGCTGACCCAGAGAGCGTGGCAAGGACTCTGCGCGCATTTGAACATCTTGTTCAAGACGACTCTGATCAAGAGGTAGATTTTGTAGGTATTCTTGATATACAGCAAACCCCAGTCTTTCCGTCTGTTGGCCTTTCGCTTCCTGCCTACTAACGACAGTTCGCGGAACAGAGCTTCCAACAACCTAAACGTGAGCAGTATCCAAAGCTTCGCTGCATGATCGAGAATCTGAATCGCGATCCACATTCCGACCCAGGCACTTTCATTCGCGTTAGTAAACGGAAACGAGAATGCGATGATGCCATTCAGCAACTTTTGCATTTGGAACAGGAGAGAAAGAAGCGCCGGGTGCTGCCCCGTGAAGAGCCAACTCATGGGTCCAATCTCGAAGACCCCGATGCCGACTTCGCCGTGCTGATGAGGAGACATTTGGTATCCTTGGACAATGCGTTGCGAAGACACTGGGTTTGCGTTTGCCAGAAGTGCTCAGGGTTGAGCGTGAGACTGTCGCTGCCACAACACAAAAAGGATCTCGAGGCTGAGGCGAGTTTTGAAGTATTCTTCGGCGTGCGGTCCGTACCTGCAACTGCATTGCAAGAAGCTAAAATCACGGTCAAGTAAGCTTTCGAAGCTTTGTGTGATGACTTCTATTCGCTAACACTGTCGGTGCAGAGACGTACACAACAGCACATTGAGGCGCTCATCGGAGCCTATAATTAGCAGCCCACCCGCCTTTGCCCACATATGCCAAAGCATCACAGAGTCCCTCGGTCAGCGGAATTGCTTGCATTTCGCTCTCGAGGATGGGATATTTCAGAGGCTTCGCCCGCAACCAAAGACATTTGGTAGTGATCGAATGTCTCGGACAGTATCCTTGTCGGCATTGTTCAATCGCCAGCAAGAATTACTTCGTGGTGAATCAGTACTGCCACTCAAGGGGAAGCGAGTCTTGGCTGTTACACTGGCTTCAGCACTCCTTCCCTTCTTAGAGACTCCATGGTTGCAGTTTTCCTTCAATCACTCAAAGATCCAGTTTTTTGAGCCACGGCAAGATGGAGAACTCCCCGACATCACGAAACCTTTCCTGGCTCTGGAGCACGTTCCAATCACCTCAGCCCACAGTACAGACACTGGAGACAGTTCTGACACCTCGAAACACATGGTTCACCCCAACGCCAGTGTGCTAGCGCTAGGCATACTGTTGTGCGAGCTTCACTATTGCACACCTGTGGAGCTCATGGCAAAGGACCCGCATGTCGCTAGGAACGTCAATGATGATTTTTATACCTGTCTCGATAAGCTTCAGATTTTGGAAGACGACGCTGGCGTGGATTACTATCTCGCTACGAAGGCATGCCTTACTGGGGAGTACTATCCCCTTGGACAGCACGCTGACTTCGAGGATGTCAGCGTTCAGCGGCTCTTCTACCAAAATGTCGTCAAACGACTTGAGGCCGTGATATTCAAGGCATGGGGCATTCGATTAGAGAGCTTGGGTTCGTTCGATTCTCGACAGAATGAATCCTGCTGGGGCTCTATAGGTCGAGAAGTTGTCCGCCTCCATACAATCAAGGTCGATTCATCCAATGCAAACAATACAACAAAGGCAAACCCGCCTCGTTCAAATTCTGACACCGCGCCCGTGACCTACGCATCCCTCCACTCAGATATCGTGCTACGAATGTCGGCACAACCCTCTTCGGGATCGCAAGCCCACGCACACCTCGCCGAGCCTTCAGAGAAGAGCTTGTACTTTTTTGATGCAAGCCACCAGACAAGTCCTGAACAAGAGTGAGGTGTTTCTCATTAGCTCTAAGACTTCGTCATACTAATAACCTGCCAGGAATCCACTCTCGGAAAGATGGATGGACAATCTGCTGTCCTCGATCTATGCCTATGTTGACCCTGTTTTCGACCTTGCCGAACCGGTGCGAATAGCGATTTTGGACTCCGGACTCGACCCTGAAAACCCATTCCTAATTGAGGACCAACAACTAGCCAACCCACGAATCAAGGAAGCGCGAAGTTTTATACATGGAGCAGGGCCGCACGACATTCGAGACGAGATCGGGCATGGCACTCATGCTCTTGGTCTCCTTCTCAAAGTTGCCCCATGCGCTGAGATCTATGTCGCCAGAATTGCGCAACGAGAAACTCTCGATCCCAATACTTACGATGACATCGCAAAGGCAAGGCTGTCTCTATACCAGAGCATACTTTTTGGGCTGAGCTAATGACCTGTGCAGGCCATCGATCACGCAGTTAATCAATGGAAAGTAGACATTATATCAATGTCATTCGGGATTCGTGAATATCACGAGCTCATGAGCACAGCTATATCTAATGCACTGAACAAGCGGACGTTGTTGTTCGCGGCAGCGTCAAATGATGGAGCAAATCTTGGGAGAGCTTTTCCAGCTCAATATCCCAGCGTCTTTTGTATACATTCAACCGATGGAAATGGCAATCCCTCCAATTTCAACCCTACAGCAAGCGAAACGGACGTCAACTTCAGTCTCCTTGGGGAGCATGTCTCTTCTCATTGGCCGGCTGGCATGAACGGACACGATCAGACTGTCAATGTTATGTCAGGAACATCGGTCGCAACACCGATCGCCGCTGGCCTGGCCGCGTCGATTCTGTCTTTTGTCCGGCAGCAGGATCAGCACATCGCTGTAGAAAGTGAGAGGCTGGGACCGTGGCTGAAAAGGGACAATTCCATGGATGCGGTCTTCAAGAGTATGGTCAGACGGAGGCGGGGGGTAGGCTACGACTACATCACACCTCATGTGCTCTTCGATAGGGGTTCGACCAGGGAGGATGTTTACGGGAGAATCAAGGATATCAAAAGGAATATGTATAAATACTAGTTGAAGCCTAAAAATGGTTTACTCGACCTCCAATCACACATGGTTCACCGATGTCTTTCTCAGTTGTAGCCCAAGATTCGTGTAGCATACTTAAGCGGGAACGCAATAGACGTTGCCATTCTCGGTCACATCGGGAACAACTTCAGCAGTCTTGATATCAGCTCCATCTATGTCCTCAACCAAAACACATTCGTCGTCATCTTTCTTCCCGCCCACGGTCATAAAGGCGCCCTTATTGTACTCTTCAAGCTTCAGTCTCCGCCCAATCTTGAGCCTCTTCACGCGGAACGCAAACACAAATTCCGACTCGCGATTGGACTCCGTCGCATCATCATTCGTGCTAGTCCAGTGGCCTTTCGGGCCAAAGGTCGTGCCCAGCGCGGTCACGTCGATGCCGAGGTTCCCCTTGACCGTCGTGCTCTGTGAAGTCGAGTATTTGATGTTGGCGCCCTTCACGAGCTTCATGCCTGTGACGATGAAGAGCTCGCTGACGAGTGCAAACTTCTGCCTGGGCTCTCTCAGCCATGCCTGCACGGCCGGTGCCTTGATGGCCTCTTCCACGTATTCCTGGGTCGGCTCGAACGCCAGCGTCGTGACCGAGTCGAACGTGAATGCATTTACCGTTTTTTTCGAATGTTCAACGTCCACCTCGGGACCAAGGGCCAGTCCACCGACAGCCAACTGCAGGAACTGTGCATAGACACCCAAACCGAGCCCTTTCTCGGTTGAAACAGTCTTCTTCCAGTCGGTCTCCACGACAGGTGGGAATGCATCAGTCACGGCTACAACGCTCGCTCTGTTCAGAGGGTATTGTGGTGCTGACGGGGAGCGGATTATAGACCCAAGACATAGCGGGCCCGTTGGTGGTGGATATATGAAATCGGATGTCGGACACAGAAAATATGTCTTAGTAAAGGACATAGCTTCAAGATTCAGGTTCAGGTATCGGGCTTTCCTTGGGACCGAGCGAAATGATCGAAGGAGTAGAAGAGGAGTGTGCTGAGAGAGGCTCGGTTTCTAACGTTATCCCCTTGCCATTGATTCATTGTTATTTACTACCAATCACAAGCAGTTTACTGCTTACTAACGTATTTATATTCTCTAATTGGCCAACAATGCTGAGGCCGGTAGTTCGTGCGGAATGCCTAACAGCCAAGGGATAGGCACTGCCCAGCGTATTCCAAAGTTATCACTGCTTGGCAAAATGCTTCCCCCATCCACCACTCTTGATTGGCTCGTACCCCCCACGTAGCTTTAACTCAGAAAATGACCTAAATGCCACTGGTTCTATCCGAATGCCACCGTTTCATTTTTCAACATCCCGTATTTGGTATATTAGCAGTCTTTAAACCCATATTCAGTGAATTAGTGTTCGGAGTTGGGTTAGAGCTACGCCACCTCCTAAACGCTGTCGTAGTTAAAGCGGCGTTTAGGGGCGAGAATGCTTGTATTTCGGTTGGTGGTGCTGTTATTATAACTTCTTACTAGCTTCTGGGTACAGGGTATAGGATACGGTTTAATAGTTACTGTATTATAACACGTATTGGACAGCAATGTGCTATTTTGTGATTAAGTATAGCGCTAGCTACACCCTTTAACTTTAATACTATCCTAAACAAGGCATATGAATACTAACCTAACAAGCCTCGGCTTTCTTAATCTGAACTGCACGCTTTGTTTAAAATAATAATCTTTCTACGAGATAAAGTTTAGTAATAGCTAGAGTAATTATAGTAGGTTTTTATATAAGTAGGCTTATCCTTATTAATACTATAGACTAGCGTGCGTTTGTAGTAAAGACGTAGAACCCGCTGCTATAGAGTAGAGGCAGTAGGAATATTCTTAAAAGGAAGTGTTCGAGATATATCATAGTTTATAGAGCAATCGATTTAATTTGGTTGTCGTGTTGTGACTTAGGGTTAGAATTCAGTAATGTGTGAATCACGTGCTTGCTGCTCGCTTATGTAAGCTGTATCTGAGCCTACGTGCCTTTCACACTACATGCACTGTATATGCATGTGCTTTATGCAATTGTTAATTTTATCCTTGTACTCTCTGATTCTATAAACCAATCTGCTCTGTATGAGTTACGCTTTTTTTTGTTGCTTGGTTTCTTTGTGGTGATGAACTTGGTTGCTTGCTCGGTCACGCTAAGCAGATACATTGTGGGTGGCAAGCGCGTCCTTCGTTCCTCCATAAAACCCACCTTTCTCAGGGCCATGAATTTGATCAAGACGCCACGGGTATTGCAAATCAACCTCTCGCCAATGGATAGAGATATACCTGCTTCACATCTCCCAAACCCGGGCTATGTGGGTACTGCAGGTGAGGTTAGATAGAAGTGTAGTCTACAGTCTTGCTGGATGAGCAGAAGGCTTAGGAGATGAGCGATCGGCTCATTCTTTTTGGGATAGCTTTCAAGGGAAGAGGACCGAAGGGAGGTCGGGTTTGGAGGACTGTAAGTTGCTCCCATTATGTACCTCTCATCTCGAGTGGTTGGAAGCCTCAATATCATGAAAGACAGAAGAGTAGGAGGATTAACAACTAGAACCCGACTTTTGAGCCTGCATACCATGTGTTATATGAGTGACACTTTTGCTAATCGCGGCTGAACAGCCGAGGCTCCCCCACGAACCTCTCGAGAAGCCGTTCGCCGTATTTATCCCTCCCCGCGCTCCTCAACCCCTCTGCTATGACGCTATCGGGTCTCCATACCTCCCCAACGGTGTAATACAACCTCCTCAGCAACTGGTCTTCAGGTCCCTCGTCCCCCCAATCTGCGAACAGCCCCGGCGCATAATACGCCACCTCCCAGAAGCCTAATTCGTTGCCGAGGACGCACTCCAGCATGAAGTGCTCGAGAGCGGGCATCTTCTGAACGGCCTTGGCGAAGGCAGCGAGAAGCGGGTTTAAGGTCGCCTCATCGCCGTGCTCGCGGAATTGGCAATAGTCGTTGTCTCCTCCTATGAAATTGGGGTCCGGCTGCTGGCCGGTGAAGTACCAGGCCCCAGACGACGAGACCATGTTGAATTTCACGATCAATCGGGGCAGATTGGGCCATGCTGGTGGCGGCGAGGTTGTGGTGGTTGCGTTGCTGGTTGGCCAGAACAAGGACGAGTCGAAGTGGCCGCTCAACGTCAGAGGCGCAGTGAGACGCTGAGCGCGTCATACGGCGATCCGGCTGATACACGCGCGGGCTGTGGCTGTGCCTGATTGAATACTTCTTCTGATAAATGTCAGTTTTGAACCGGTAGGAATCTAAGGAGGGCTAAGCTCCCCTACCCTGATAAAATTCCAAATCGGCGTCAGAACAATGTGGTATCTGTAAACGATTGAGCGCCTGGGCGAATTGGATACGATTGTCGACTATTCTTGTTCTCTCGTCGTCTTCTCCAAATATCCAGGATATGCTGTTCAAGTTCGCTAGGTTTGCTGCGAGGCTCGTCCCAACGGATGGCGCCAACTTCCTTGTTCTGTTACCCTCGACGACCAAGCACACAACGTTGGAGAGACTTGGAAAGCCGAGTGAGTCAGATATCTCCAGAAACGACTCTGCGTATCGATCACTCAAGATATCTACATCTCTTCTGGGTCTATCATAGCCCATGTGCTTAACGCGCAGATCCGTTTCAGCATAGACATCCTCGAGCCTGAGGGTTAATGTGCTCTGCAACCCTTCATCTTCCCAGCTCTTCAGGATGACAAACAGATCACTGATGGCCCTTGTCAATGCTTCATTGTTGGCTTGCTGTTCCTGCACCGTCTCGATCTGGGCGTAGACTTCTTTTGGATATTCCGGCAATACTACACTGTAGATCAGCCTCCTCAAGTAGCTTCGGCGATTTCCTGTGACTTTGATTTGGAAGTCTCTCAACTGATCGCTGCGAACTCGTAGACTGTGAAAATTGATGAACTCGACTGCGTCTTTCCATGGTTCAGATAGTGTGGCGTTAGAATCTTCGGTGCATTCCTGCATTAGCAAGGGGACTTGTGGCTGATCTGAGCATCTTTCCAGTTGCAGTGCAATTCTGTTGATCAACTCTTGCGGCAGAGTATCCATACTGGCTGAAACACGGGTAGCGAGGAAGTGCTGAAGAGTTTGAAAGGTAGTGGGAAAGAGATGTATGCGTCGAAAATACGATTGTCTTTCATAGAGTTGCGGCACAGTGAAAGCCAAGACGCTAGCGAGAGACCCGAGGTGCTTATGGAAGCACTTTTTACATCAATTGATGGGAGAACTGGACGGCTGGGATAAAGAGGAAACATGGTAAGCGGAGGAAGACTTGAGGCGAGAATTTCACGTCGAATGCAATAGTTGAAGACAACAGAGCCATTTATATCATCACTCTAGATCAGACATCCAATCGTTCTATGATCAGATGTAGGTTTGTAAAGATACATAATATTGACATGGCTACAATTCCTTCAATGAAACAACGTCTGCGAGATACCCATCAAATGGGCTGGGCAAATGCATCTCTGGACTAGAAGGGGTTGTTCCACACAGGCCTATTGTTGGTCCACTCGGTTCTCAATGCATCGATCTTCGCAATGAATCTCCCATCCTCGTTATCAGGGGCACTGTTGGCAATATTCCGGTCGGCCTGTGTCGCAAACCCTTCTTCGAGTGTTTGTAGATATGTATCTATATGATTGAATGTATCCGTGATTGCCCTTGCCGTCCGCGTTCGCATAAAAGTGTTCCATTCCGCACATAGGCCTAGATAGCCCCATGTTCGCTGTTGAATGTCAATCGCCTGCTTTCAAAGCTATCAGCGGTCATGCTGCAGGTACTTACTGTTTGGCCTCCTAGGTTCTTAATCTGCATGTTCGGCAGGTAATTGGTTTCAATGAGTTCAAGCCTGTCACCCACGTGATTCTTTTGCGCGATGAGGTTCGCGCGAATTGTCGCGTCGTTGTGGTATCGAATTGCTGTGATTCTGGGAATGGTGAGTAATGAAAGACCCGGGAAGGGGAACACTTATACGAGTCCTTGATATTCTTACAAGAGCACCAACCTTTTCTATCTTACAATGCCATCATTGCCAGGTTGTATGGCTTAATCGTTCGCGTTTACTCTACGACCACCACTTATAATCCACAAATACGGTGTAGATACTTATAGTTCGGGATATTCATGATTCACAAATATGTATGGTTTAGACCTCTGCTGAATCAGACTTTACTTTTCGACCAGAAGGTTGCATTCACCTGTTCATTACTCGGGGGAGACTAGTGCACGCAGAGAAAAAAAATTATAGATTGCATATTTGTATCATAATTATCAAATTGAGATAATTCAGAAGCTGCCCTTGACCTTTGCTCTTTGCCGATCGAAACTCTACTGGTCTACCCATAGTTGAAAGTCTGTTGCTCGATTTTCATATCGCCCTGAGAAAGATTTGTGATTGTTCCGTTGTTATTGATAACGTGGGTTCTGTTGCCCTACTCCAGTATTAGCACGACTTTGCTCATCGAACCATCAATCGCCGATCGGGGCTGTTCTTACCGTGCGCGTTTCATTCATATCAGTCGCTTCCATAGCTTGTTTTATCTTCGCCCTCACTTGCTTGTACCCATCGTCTTCTGCATCATCGAACTTGCAGATATCGAGATGGTTTGCCCGCATAGGCAAGATTTCTCCTACTCCAGGGTAAGATGCATCTTCTTCCTTCACGACCCACTTGAAGCTGTCGTCAGTATCCGTTGCTAGAGCTATGCGCCCAACATACCGTGTTGTACGTCATCTTCTTCTCAAAGAAGAAGACCACAGCGACCTTATCTGAAGCTTGATTCCGTTTACGAATCACTTCCGGGAACCCTAATCGAAGATCCTTAAGCTCCTTTGAATCTAACTTGAGATTCTTCAAGGTGTTCTGGTCCGTTGGCTGGAAGAGACCGAAAATACGTCGCACGACTTCACCCCAACCGGCAATCTTGGAGCCATAGAAAGGAGTACCGAGGAATATCATTCCTTTGATGTGCTGCGCTATTGAGCGGATACTGTCTCCTTCTGTGGCCCCATTGCCACCATACACCACTTGTGCGAGGACGAGGCCGCCGAGGCTGTGGCCAATCACGATGATAGGACGATCAGCCTAAGGGAACAGTTAACATTGGCAGCACCGAAAAAAAAAAAATACAGTTCAAAACCTTGTGATAACATAGCAGGACATCTTACAGTGCCTGTCTGCTTACGTATATCATCGAGGAGGCTGCATAGCTGCCGTGCATCGTCTGCAACACTGCCTTGAGTGACTTCTGCCTTGTCAGAGTGTGTAATCCCAGAGTCGTAGCCAAAGCTTAGGATTCGACTTTTTGGAATATCCTTGGACAGAAGTTCTTTCGGCCAGACCACTCTATCTTTCGTCCATGTTGACTCTCTGTCTCCGCGAAGACCGTGGACGAAGACGATGCTGTCGTCGTTAGCCAGATAGGACAGCACGTCTATTTTGTCAGAACACTCACTCCACTTCTGATTTCTCGCCATCATACCACGTGGTTAACCCGTACGTTTTCATATGTAGCTGTACTGGAGGGTCTAGGTTGGTAATTTTTCTTGAAAGTTGAGTTGGCTTAATCCTGCACAATTGGGAGGCACTGGTTATATGGTGTTAATCGCAGCCTATGGATTATTAATAGAATAATTCAGCCTCCCTTTCGTCCGTCGTCCTCCTCCCTAAGCGCAGACGCTCAGCGGTGAGCTTGCTGCACTTAAATACAGCTCACCCCTGGAAACAGTGTTTCAGCCTCGTCTTCGTCCTCTTCTCCAAGCGCCGACGCTCAGCTGGTAAGCTTGCCGCTTCCCAATAGAAAAGCGGGGTAGCCCCAACGAGCAGGCGCATCAAATCAGCCTGATGCCTCACCACATTCATCTCAGCATATAAGGGATGACAAGGACCATGATCGCATCCAACCGACCAGAAAGAGAAGCAGTCCAAGATGCCTCCTATCAATAACAATGGCAATATAAGCAACTTCGCTCAGCGAGATATCAATATCGGTATGTCGCTCATACCGTGTACCTTACATATCGATCGCACTGATGCCGAACAGGAACTCAGAACAACAACTACCATCCAGGTAAGTCGCCGCTATCGCAGCCTGTAATTTTGCGGGATGATCCGCCGCAGGGTCCGAGCCAGAACCAACGCTAACGGCAGCCACTAGAACGACCAGAGACTCCACCGCGCCCGTCCGCCGTGATACCCTTTTCGCAAGACACCGACTTCGTCAAACGAGGGGCGATACTCGACGAGGTTGACCGGCGATATGTTGTGCCAGGCACATGGGCCGCGCTCGTCGGCCTGGGCGGCGTAGGGTGAGTCGGGATACTTTGTTCGTCATACATATGGGCTGACATCCATAAAGCAAGTCGCAGCTCGCCATCGAGTATGCGTACCAGAGGCGCATTCAATCACCCGACACTTGGGTGCTCTGGGTGTACGCCAGCAATGCAGTGAGGTTCCAGGAGAGCTATCGCGAGATAGCTAACCGCGCCAAGATCTCCGGGCGGAAGGACCCTAATGCTGATATATTTCAGCTAGTGCATGACTGGCTGTGCAATAGCAAGGATCAGTGGCTGCTTGTGCTCGATAACGTAGACGATGCTAGCTTTCTTTTGGATGCTCCGAAAGCCCAGCCAGACGATGCCCCAGATTCAAGGAGCGCCCCCAAACCGCTGCGCTCCTACATTCCACACAGTGAGCACGGCTCGGTCTTGGTAACATCGCGGAACCAAGAGGCTGCGCTTCAGCTTGTGGAGCAGCGCGATTGCATTACTGTAAAGCCGATGGACGAAGACCAGGCACGGACACTCTTGGACAAAAAGCTACTAAACCAAGAAGATGCGGATAGAATACACATAGATGAGCTCGCAAAGGCACTCGAGTACATGCCGCTCGCTATTGTGCAGGCGGCGGCCTACATTACCCGGAAAAAACCGCGCTGCTCCGTGCAGGAGTACCTCTTAGACTTTCAAAAAAGCGACTCTGAAAGAACGGCTCTCCTTAACAATGAGGCAGGACACCTCCGCCGAGACCATGAGGCGAAGAGCTCGATCATAATTACGTGGCATATCTCTTTTGACCATATCCGGAAGACCAGGCCATCGGCGGGGAATCTGCTCTCGCTGATGAGTTTCTTTGACCGGCAAGGAATACCCCAGGAGTTGCTTCGGGCCCAGCCAGGAAAGGGACCCGCCCAGCAAGAACAGCACGAGCGCGACAGCAAACGACAGGCCCTGGAGGACGAAGGCGGCACGTCCCAGTCTAATGTGGGCGATGATGGGTTTGAAGATGATGTCCGAATGTTGCGTGATTACTCCTTCATATCAGCGACAGACAGGACAAGCTTTGAAATGCACAGGCTGGTGCAGCTCGCGACACGGGATTGGCTGCATATTCGCAATGAACTAGAGCAGTGGAAGCACCATTTTATCAGGAATCTTTGCGACGCCTTTCCCACAGCACATTACGAGAACTGGCGGGTGTGCCAGAAGCTGTTCGCCCACGCTAAGTCTGCTGCGGAGCAGCGGCCAGAGAGAGAAGACTCGCTAGTGCACTGGGCTTTCCTACTATACAACGTGGCAGCATATGCTTTGGTAGTAGGGAACTGGGCTGAAGCAGAAGCGATGTCACTAGAATCTACGAAGACACAGACAAAGATACTAGGCGTAGGCCACGAATATACGCTTCGGAGCATAGTGATACTGGCGCGGACGTACACGACACAAAACCGGTTACTAGAAGCCGAAAAGCTACAGGTGCAAGTAATAGAGACTTGCAAGAAGAAATTTAGAGCAGACGAT
>KZ805695.1:0-27777 GCA_003073855.1 Periconia macrospinosa
AGTTTTAGAAATATTAACTAGGTAGTTCTAGAGATATATTAGATTTTAATAAAATTTCCTTTTTTTAGCCCCCACTTTCTAATATCTCTAAACCTACATATTTAAATTTTCTAAAAACTAAGTATATTATAGATAGTATACTTATAAGCTTATATTAAAAATTTTATAATTTATTATAGTGTAATAAGGGAGATGCACGGTTACGCACGGCCTTTTTTTGTTAGTAAAAGAAGTGATCGACTCGTATGCCTGATCGACTCGTATGCCGATTACGTTACTTAGAAATAGAAATATCTATTATATCGTATATTAAAGCGCTAGCGGGAGAAAACAACTAACTTACAAAACCTAGAAACTAAACCTGCACACCACTGTAATGTAATTGTACAAAATTAAAAGGGTCTTCGGAGTTGCGGACCAGGGTTCGGGGATAAACCAATGTCCGATCACATAGTATGCACGGCTCAATCTCAGTCTGTTTAAGGAGCGCAGGATAAGGTATTCGTATAAGTTATGGATATGGCAAGAACCTGAAAAACTCTTAGTTTTGTTATTTAATATGATTGAGTGTTTGTAGCTTAAATTCTATGTTATAACGATATCTTAATTTGATATCGTGAGAGATATACCTAGTACAGTACCTAAAATCGTGCAACTCTCTGTGTAAATAAAATTTGACTAAGAGTATATGGCCAAAATATTCTCTTGTTTTCATAATATTCAAAAGAAAGGAGGGGGTATGATACCTTCGCAATTCACGGGAACAATCTCTTCTGTAAAACCCTTACCTGCAACGTCCTTCTTCAGGGCACGACGATTACGCGGTTAGGCAACTTTCTGATTTTTACGTGCGAATTTGGGTGAAAACAATAGTTCTTTCTAACTTAAATAAGCTCAGTCATGCTAATCCTCGAATATAGCAATCCATTTTCCCTGAATTTTGCGTATCTGGCGGTTTTTCTCAACCTGTTGATAGCTCACGCGATCTTATATCCACAGGATCATTAAGCGCAATACAATCATAGACTAGCAATTCATACTCGGGGTTTCGGGTTATTGATGAGCTTACATAACATCATTCATGACCCGAGACCCCGAGTGTTGTATGATTGTATGTAGCTGTAGCTTCATTTAAATATTCATCATAGTCCAATATCACGTGATCGGACCAACGTCAGCCCGACATCTGGACACTTTAGTGATAAACCCAAAGCGAAACATTTGTTTAAATGCTTTTAAGGGATTGCATCAAAATTAACTGTGTAGCTCCTAGACTGAAGTGGGACAGCTAAAAAATTTAACCATCTTTTAACCACAAATCCTCACCATGATTTCCAGGCCCATTCCAACTACATTCCGACGTTGGCAATACACCACCACGGCAAGCGGCCTGGAAAACAACCTACACCTCCAAGCTATTCCAATGCTCCAGCCCAACGCCAGTCAACATCTCGTTCGCATCCTCGCCGCCGGCCTAAACCCAGCCGACTACCGACTCTCAGAATTCCAATTTCTTCATCGAGTCGTCTTTCCAAATCCCGCATCACCAGGAAATGATTTCGCGGGCTACATAGTCAAGCCTGCACCCGGTTCCGGACTCAAAGAGGGGCAATTAGTCTTCGGTGGTGCTGGGACTAACTTTATGTATGGAGGCGCGATGGCGGAGTACGGAGTCGCACATGTTAATAACGTCGTACCTATACCACCTGGCCTATCTGTCATCGACGCAGCCGGGATCACTATAGCCGGTCTCACAGCCTACCAATCCATCCTCCCGCATTCAAAACCAGGATCTCGAGTCTTTCTCAACGGTGGTGCTGGAGGCGTAGGAAGTCTAGGTATCCAAATCGCCAAAGCCGAAGGACGCCACGTAACTGTGTCTTGTTCAACAGCCAGCATCGCGCACTGCAAATCGCTCGGCGCCGATGAAATCATCGACTACAAGAAGCAAAGTGTGCTCCAAGCTCTCAAGGAGTCTCAACAGAAATACGACCTCGTTGTAGACTATGTTGGCGATAATTTTAATTTGTTCTGGGAGGCTGATAAATACACGAATGAGGACGCGAAGTATGTAACAGTGGCTGTAAGCCATCATTTTAGTTTTATTCGGTTTATTACTGCTGCGCAGTATATGCCGAGATTTTTGAGTGGAGCGAAGAGACAGCATGCCACTGTTTTTGGGCAACCGAAGCGCGAGGATCTCACGAGACTTGCGGAGTGGATGGTTGAGGGTAAGATTAGATCAGTGATTGATTCGAGGTATGGGTTTGAGGATTTGAAAGATGCGTATAGGAGTTTGAAGATGGGGAGGGCAAAGGGGAAGATTATTCTTGAGGTTGCACCGGAGGAGGAGCGAATGGTGTGAGGTGTCGAGTTTCGGCGCCATAATATTGATTGTAATTATGACAATATGTACCTAATTTCACTTAAGACTTCGAATTTGCATAATCTAGAGAAAGTTGCGTGTTCAAATTTTCTGCAAAATGTACGTATGCGATGCTTTTTATTGCGCTATACCTAAGTATGTAGATATACGGTACGCAGGTTACCGCCTCTAATTAAAGCGATCACTAACACTGGCTAGTAATAAACAAAAACAGCCCTGCACTACATAATTAATCATAGCAGTGTAATTTACTTATACTGGCTACTGTCGCTTGCAAAGTCGGCTTCCGTTTTTACATTCAATTCAGTCTAACAAAGGCGGAGGAGAAAAGCTCCAGAGTGTGACACCAGCCAGCTAGGTTTCCATTAAGTGTTATCCTTCATGACCATTTTGCCATTCACGGTTGCAGGAATGTTGCCAACCATATAATCGCGACCCTTGAGGAGCCAAATCAGGAAGCTGGGAAATGGCCACCCATTCAAGGCACCCACACCCCTTGGACCGATGGGGACGGCTTGGGTCTCGGAGTTATTCGAAGTGAACAGGCGATCTGGGCCTTCAGGCTTAGCATCAGGCGTGTCGAAGGCCGCTGCTGCGAGCAAGTCCCGCTTGATGTTAGTGGCGAGGACGGGGATGGCGCCATAAAGATTGTGAAAGCCTCCGCGAGAATAGTCACCGATATCGCCAGCCACGTAAACGCGGGGTCCAGCAGCATCGGCACGGAGGGTTGTGCCGTTGGTCTTGATGTAGCCCTGGTCGTTTTTGAGGTCTACGGGAACGTATTCACTATTGGGCGTGGTTCCCCAAGCAGGAATATACACGTCGGCAGTCCATTGTTCGCCGTTAGACAAATTTACGGTGGTCTTGCCGTCGGCATCGGTTGTGGACGAAATGACACCGACATTGTACACGACGTCGACGCCGACCTTGTTTAGCAACATTTCACCCGTCAGCGCGCGCGGTTTGCTAAGGACAGGCAAAAGTCTGTCAGCCTTGGTGATCAGGGTGACTTTAGCCTTAGGGTTGGAGGGAAAGGAGCTGAACCAGCCCGCGGAGCCATTGAGGAAGTGGCCAGCTTCGCCTGCCGTTTCCACACCGGTCGGTCCACCACCACAGACGATGACGGACTTGGCCGAAGCAAACTTCCTGTTCAGGTCCTCAATAGCAGTTTTGGTGTTAGTGTAGTTGCCGTGGAGGGAAGTGGCGGGAGATGGGGTACGGAGGCCAGTAGCAAGGACGAGCGCATAATATGGCAGCGCTTGAATGTTTTCGCCGTCTGCCAATTTGATCGTGACTGTGCGGGCTCTAACATCCCAGGACTCGGCCGTGCCATGAATAACGGTGTACAAGGAGGAATCGTATGACTTGAAGCCATCGGCGATAGGCATGAAGAGCTTGTCGGCAGGAAGGAGCGCGGCCGACACCACAGAGCGTGGGCTGCCGGTATTCCAGAAGAAATGTGAAGAGCTGTCGACGATATATACATGGTAGGTCTTGCCCAGCTTCTTCAGTTCTGGCTCAATGTGCTTAAGGAACGAGTGAGCGATGCCGAGACCAGCCCCCGACCCTCCCAAGACCACAAAGTTGTATGTTCCCGACATGGTGATTGTAGCGCGGAGTAGGCGATGGCCGATTTATAGGTTCGTAGACCTTAAGTTGGTTAACCAATTGAAGAAATCGCAGTTCAAATGTTGGTTCTAGTGGAATCTGTTGAGAGTAAATATCATGTATTCGCTCAACGATGTGCGGATGGATGACTAGTCAAATTTTGCATTTTAACAGAATGAGAATTCAAAGGCGCCTTTTGATACAAGCAAGAAGTTTGGCTTATTTATAGGCGTGATGATCTCGTAGTTGCTGGGGTTTTGCTCACTATGGATTTGTGCATTTGTACATTATCTCTCTAAATCTGGCTTAGCGTCTTTCCTATTTCGGCGAATTTCTGCGAAGAAACTATTGTGCACGAATATGGTTAGCGTATGGCTCGTACTCGGGAAATTTCCAAACTTCGCGTGGAGCTTGATTCCCCTTGCTCTCCCCATCTTAGTCGTAGATACATAGCATCTGGGCTAGATAGCTGGAATCCAGTTACTACAGACAGCTCACAGCTACCACACGCACGACCTCCATCTAGCATTACGAACGTCTTGGAATTTGCATTCGCCCGTGTCGATGACCCGAGTAGGCAAATGCGATGTCTGTCGGTTGCGCAAAGTCAAGGTGTGTGCTAGTCCCCTGCTTCTCGAATACTTTCAAAATGGTTGACTTCATTAGTGCGACGAGAAGAAGCCTAAATGTGGTGCATGCCTGAAGGTGGACAGGGCTTGCACGTACTCATATGGAAAGCCATCCGCCTTTGTCGTAGAAGACCCCAAACAATTCTCCAGCTACGGGAAAGCCAAAGTAGCCCCTTTGGTCTATCCTATAATATGTCATGAACATGTTAAGTCTGGTATAACATCTAGACCGAAGCCATCCTTGACAGAAGCTACGGAGAATGCCGAGAATGCCGAGAATTCTTGCCAGATCTCAAAATCAAACTCGAGGCCGCTATCGTCAAGCTTTCCTTTATCGCGGGGTTCCATCATTACTTCCACTTCCTCTCACAGCAATTTGAGTCTACTTCAACCGTCATCTCCAGAGTCGATGCTTACGGCCCGCTTTATTCATCTACTCGGACCCCATCTCCAAAACCCTAGTCCGTTCGTAATAGACGGCTTGTGGGCTGAATCTATTCCCTCTCGCATTGGTCATAGTCGTGTCTTTGATCTATCTGTAGAATTTGCTATCGACAGCTTTGACTTTTACAGACATGCCACTTTCTCAGCCCGGAAGGCTGCTATGGTCTCAAAGGGCAAGGCATTAGAAGCCTTACGGCTGGAGTTGCAGAAAATGCCGAGCTTTGACGTACTTCTGGCAATCAAGATGCACTTTCATAGTGAAGTTTGTACCAACTCTGATTATTAGATTTCGAGTGCTGATTGTGACAGGCCTTTCTGGACTTCACAAACCGGACTGTCTGTCACCTCCACACGAAAGGATTATTCAAACTACTAAAATCTGGAAATGCTGCCCTGAGTAGGGACCAAGACTATTGGGTATTCTTGCATGGCACTTACATCGAGGAGGTCTGATGGCATCCTCCTGTTTCACTTTGCCGACTTGTCTAATAATCTATAGGTCATAATAGCAACCTTTATGGGGAGGCCATCCATTTTTGATAACGATTTCTACCTAGCAGCTACGCTTTTCGGTTCAAGCTCTCAATCTCTGCCCACAATTCATTCCGTATCCATGTCTCTTATGCATTGCTGGATCCAGATCCCCCGCCTTGTCTGTCTATTTCGACAGGCTCGTTCCTATTCGGACATTTCGACGCTTGCATCAGCCGTCTCGCTCGCTGAATCACTCTGGACTCTCAACCAAGTTGCTATAATTGCTCAATACTTTACAGCCACGACTGAGATTGTCCCTCTTCCAGCTGGGCAGGACATCCGCGACATCTTACCTGAATCTCTCCATTTCGATTCTGTCTACAGTCTTATACTTTTAACGCGTTACTGGATGTTCCAGGTTTACCTCTGCGGGCTTACTTACTCGCTTCGTACTTACTTCCCTATAGAAACAGCTACCAGCCTCCTACCAGACATCGACACGATCATTCAAGTAGACAGTTCAGCAGCGACTTACATAGCTCAATCCCTCCTTTATGCTCTGTCCTCCTGTCCCTCTCTCCCATTAGTCCCCTTCCGCATCCTGAATCCTCTCCAGGCGTCGGTGAGTTCTTGGCATCGTGTAATGATGCATTCGGATGGCAGCTCTATATCGCTCACAGGGGCATATGATACTGCAGATAAATCGTGCCGCTCCCGGCGCATGATTGAGTGGATCATTGAGGAGAGTAATCGCGTCCATGCCAAATGGGGATTTCCATCGGCTGCTCTGTGGCAGTTGGAGAGAGCACAGGAGTTCGTCAATGGAGGCACGGAATGGCACGGACTGTTTCCAATTGAACCTTTCTGACCGAATTCTAATAAAGAGTTCTGTTCGTACAGCTTAAAGTCGCTGCCACGTGATGTCGGTAGACGTCGAGACGTCTTAGCACGATTGTGGTGCCGGTAAAGTGGCAACGCATCCGAGCCTTCCGATTTGGCACTGACATGAAGAATGCTGCTAGTTCCAGTGACAGCTGGGTCAACCGATGTTGTCAACCTCGCCTTGCTAGCTATAACTTTGTCGCATTCTCCAACGCAGCATTCTTCTCCGCCCCATATCATATCAGTCTCTGTCGTCCGCCGCTATGCCCGCTATGCCTGAGGCCCACCCACCCACTCCATTTCATCCGAGGCCACTCCTATCTCATCATATTCCCATTCTACGATTTGAGACTAGACATCCGGCTGCTGCTTGGTATATGGAAATTGGATGTATTGGGCTCGAGAACTATGAGAACGTGATAGGGATTGAGTAATTCCTTTGTTCGCTGGGCGCTCCGCGAAGAGATCGACGGCGGGTCTACGGAGCTCGAGGGTGATGTGATTTTGTATAGCTATGATATCACGGAATCTATCAAGTTAGACATAGTCGTGCGTTGGACTGCATCTCGAAGTTGTACGATGGCTGTGTCGAAAGATTGGTGATCGCTTCCGCTGGAGGTACCAATCGCCGTGGCGGCCCTGTATGAAATTGCGCGCTATAGTAGATACAAGACTGAAAATAACTTGCCAGGTTTTGAGTACGGTTCTGAGGCTTTGATAAGGCTCTTTGACAAGTATTAGGAGAAATAAGAGTTTAACAGTGATGCTGTAGAGAGGTAAGTCTGTCACGCTAAGAAAGGAGGTGCTGTGAGGCAACCTCGCACCCAGCAGGCATATATGATATTCTACGCCCAGTAGCTCTATTCGAGACACTGTATCCTTTGGGATCGACGGATGGCCTAGTGGCATAGAGCTAGCCCTGACAGGTGCTTTACGAGTCAGGCGAGAAGGCGACGATGTGAACGCAATTTGTGAGTAAGACGGATTATCGATGTTAGGATTAGCTACCGTACACGACTTATAGAAAAAATATAATAAACGTTGATGTGTTACCTGGAGCGTAAGTTAAAGCGCTAGTAGGAAAAAAATAAGTAGTATGTAAAAGTTAGAAGCCGAACCTATCCACTACTCGATTGGTGCCTAAAATGATTAATTAATTTAAAAGGCGATGAGAGTTTTAGAGGTGCATGTTGGTTTAATCGACCTTTAAAGAAATCACGTGACATTTGTTATTCGGCTGCCACACACCTAGGTACTCAAAGCGCAGACGTCTCAAGTGCGGCACGTTAGAAAGCTTAATGTGACTCATATTTCATCTGAAATCCTAAATAATTCAAATAAACATGGAACTTGAGTGAGGCAAGATGAACATATGTTATCTACTGCTATCACGTCTTGCACGGGTGATGCAGCTGCCAAGATTCTTCAATTGGCTCCGTATAGCTCCTGGATTGAGAGTGATCACGCAGATTACATGTGTTTAGTTGCCCGCCGGCACTTAATACATATTACGGTACAGGCAGACGTCTATGTGAGTTTACCGCTTTCGTCGAACAAAGAACGCATTGTGCTTCCTCCTCGTAACATATACTCGCCATCGAGATATTCAAGCTTGCCTTTCAAAATGGATGGCATATATAATTGAAATGAATATTTACATTACCCTTGTTCCTGCATCACAAAGACGATTCATTCAGCCTTCCGCTGGGTAAGCTTGATAAAAAGTAGCCTTGGGAAAGAATCAAACTCCGGTTCTGTCTTAGTGTGGCAGAGCTTGTTCGAGACAAAGAAATTTCGTGAACCTTAAGAGGAGCTTCATCACTGGCATGAGGGCACAAGTTTTGAGGCTTTCAGAGTTTTTTTTTTTTTTTCAGTTGAAGTTTTCGGATTTAAACTACGGACTCAAAATGTGGCGACCCCACCAGCCACCTCTGCACCACAGGAAAACTAGAGGATACGAATATGAGAGAGGAAGATATGACACAGGGTTGGATAGAAGCTACGGGCAAAATAAATCCAGAAGCTCATCCAAACATCGACAACGCAGTCTTTACCGAAGACCGAGTCGTGATTCGGGAAGTGACTCCGGCCGCGATTACGGCGAAGATCATCTAACCAATTATACGCTGAAAAGGAGGTGGACTTTCAGGGAATATGACACGCAATTGAATGACGACTTGAAGTATTTGGCAAAAAGAATCGGACGAGTACTCGTCGCCGTTACGGGACTTACGCTTGTAGCGTACATGCTCTCAATTTCGTGCCAGATTCCTATTTTGGGGTGGGCAGCACATGCATGTGGTCGTTGTGCCGTCGAAACTGTCGAACAGCAACACATAAATCAGGCCTTGAACGCTCTCTTTATTGACCATAACAACACCCTCGATGCATCAAAATACTACAACATACCACACTGGGGAAATCCTTACGATAATACTCGAGAAATTTTACGAAATGTCAAGTCGGACGTATTGCAGAGTGAGGTGAAACATTATCTGGAGATTGCTACAAATATTAAGGCAGTGGCAGACACAATGAAACCATTTCCTGGGCAAGTATTTTGCTATCAAAATTCCCATTAATTGCGGAGATGTTTTCAAGAGCTGACAAATCACGGTTAGTCTTGCCAGAACTTTCGGAACACAGATTGGCGTGAGAAACGAAAATCTAATCAGACGAGCTGACAACATCTATCGTGTTATTCCCCGGGACACTAAAAGCCGAAACACAACAGATTATGAGAAAAGAACTGTAGTCGAGAAATTCTTCAAAGAAATCAAAGCCGCGACAGAAGATCTGTCACTGCTCTTCAATATCACGGATCCGTTGCAAAACAAGTTGCGTGATCTTCAGCGTGAGCTCGCGCAACTCGAACTTAACATGCCCGATCTTGACACTTGGATTTCAAAATTCACCAAAAACAAAAGAAATCGCAAGCAACTAGACGAATCTTTCCGCGCTGTTCAAACCCACTACAAGGAAGACTGGGGAGATTTGAAAACCGCTATCTCGGCTGCGCAGGAAGCGCAAAAGATACTTACCTGGTTGGCCGACCTTTACGACCAAGGTACTTTCCAGATAGATAGAGGGACCATCGACCACTTGATTTCTCGATTTCAAAACCATTATTCTTTGACAAAAGATGATAAGCCGAAGAGTTCCTCGTTGTCTACTGCCACATTTACAACTTCTAGGGTTAGGGTTTGGGTGATCACGGACCGTCCTAAGCGCAAGGGTTCATAGGTGCAGATAGAAACTACAGTCTCGCGTCAAGGCTGATTGTTCATTTCTTAGTGGAAGTTGTATATTCGATAAAATGTAAATTTTCCAAAACGTTATTTGTGCAAATCTCTCAGTCGTGCTTATGATCTCCAATGAATAACTGTTGGAAGATATCATCCTTAACCCCTCTTGCACATTTTGTGGTTATCTAATTCCGCATCTCAAAATCAATGACTTGTTCACGAATGATTCAAGAATCAAGATGGAAGTGGGACAAGGATGTTCATCAAAGCCTATATGCGACTAAAGTGAACCTCGAGTTTCAGTTGGTGGCGCTGCGGTCATTCACCTACCGGGTCCACAACGACCAACCAGTTGAGAAGCTCACACCCAATACAGATCATCCCTGATATAAAATATCATACGATATATCACATCTTGGCGTCGTACATACACTGGGGGCCTTCCTACTGTTCCCCTCAGCCCGACCCCACGGTAAATTCCGCCACGTCAGCGCTACTCCCCTGATATCTCTCAAACCGCCACTTTTAATACTCATACAAAGGCTACCAAGGCCACGGTATTTAGCCATTACATCCTCCCTGCAAAACGAGGCTATGCAGCTCGCTGAGTGAATAGAGATGCCTACGCTTAAACAATTCGAGTATAACCGGGCTAGCTCGTGCACTTCCCTGGAGAAAATATCTACGTCGGCGAGGTGCGACTGCCCAGACGTTTGTGAGTTTTTGTTGGCTTGTCCGCCTTACATCCGGTATCCAATTTGGATGGGGGCGAGGTTGGGATTCAATGCCCTTGCCGAAAGCACGAATCACGATGTGTCTTTGGAGAATAATAAAGAGACCTATAAATCTTGATATATCGATTTCCATTGACTATTCTGTGCGACTAACGGGAGAATAGAATTCAGAAAGCTACATTAACTTAGTTTATCTACTAAATAATTTGGACATTCTGTTACTTTCGCATTCGGTTAATTCATCTCGGCCCCCATCGACCCTATAATGACAGACACCCTCCTTACTCAATTGAACAGTATCGTATGTATTCGCTATATCTCGTGCGAAAAAAACACTTGGCGCGCCCTATTCCTGACAGTTTTATAGCTATAAACTTGAGGCCCTTGACCTATCGGCCGTAGATAAGGTGCCTGGGCACCTAAGAGTCCCGACAGTTGGGGTGATCTGCAAGGACTGCAGAAGAAAAGCGGAGATTTGGGATAGTGTGCTAACTTAAGGCTGATGACTGAGAATCGGATATTCTGGGCATGAGGGGTAACTAGGGAAATGTTACCATGGAGAAGCCTGAATGCGTGCTGACGAGTCCGTGTGCCTGTGTGTACGCTGTAGATCAGGGCTCTTGTTTCACACCACGTGCATTCCGTTGGCATCGTATTATACCGTACACAGTATGGTCCAGGAAATTGAAGTGTTAGTGTCAAGCGTGGGCAGTGAATTAAAACGAAATTGGATGCTACAGTTTACGTGTACAAAAGCCCCGACATCTCGGTGAACCCCTGGTGTAAGGCTTCGTCGTGGAGCATCCTAGCTGGGTATTAGTGTCGTGCTGTTAGTGAGACAATAGGAAGCTGTGCACGCTCTACATGCTTTACCCAAATGTGGACGTGGATAATTTTCCCTGAGTACATGTACACATTTGATGTGTGCGTCGAAACTTGAGGGGATGTTTTCCCTTCAACGAAGTTTAATTCAAGAAATATTCACTACTTGATACATAGGTATAGATACACCAACGCATCTGCCTCTAGAAGATACTTTCAACTACAATTATCAATCAACAATAATTATCAATAAACTACAATTATCAATCCACAACAATTATCAATCTACATATGTATGACGCACTTGACTCTCCTCATCGGCTAGCCACGTGACTCTCATCCGGTCCCTTTCCGGAAACTGCAAATCTTGGCGCAGATCTCGCATTCGTCCCGGATCAAACAACAACAGAATCTCTCCGACTCCGCCCCGCCAAGTCCCACCAAAACTCGCAAAATTAACATTTCAGCCTCAAACGCTAAAGTCATAGCCGCGATGCTAACACTCGATGGACCGGATCCCTGCACTACGCGCGCATGGCTAGTCTCGTCTCTTCGAAGTTCGCGCGAGAGAATCCTGCGCCCCCGTACGATGAAAGTGATACACCCCCGGCCAGACTAGCTAAGGCACGTATGGTTTTTTCGTGTTCAAGCGAATGCGATATCGTTGGAGCTCTCATACTGGCGAATCATGACATGGGTTAATTAGCTGAGAACTCTTACGCACTTAAGATCAATTGATATCAATGATCTAACACTATACCGGCATGGCGACTGGCCCAACGGCCGTAAACGTTACGTCCGTAAACTGTGACGAGAATAGCGTATACTAAATAGTGCCTTTTTTAGGTAAAGCGCACTAAGTACGGTCGTTGTTGGTATTTCAATGTTGTCTACAGAGCCGAATCACGGGTTGCGGGCTGTGAGATACGTACGCTAGCGGAACGACATGGGTGTATTGTTGCTCCGACTATGCGGAGTTTGCCAAGGACGATGGACAGATGGCTTGATTTCGGTCGTACTGTGCCTAGGTAGGGTGTACGCAGATTCATGGGATATATAAGGAGGAAGCCTGGTCGACTCCAGATCGAACATACATTTGGTATCTATTCAGTGCAATTGTTTTCTTACACATCTTGATCTAGATAGTACTGCGCAACAACACCAAAAGCTACCACATTTGGTCAACAGAATGGTTGCACCAACCACTCCCCCAAAAAATGCCTTCAATGCCTACGCGCGCAAAGTCTACAACCCGCTAGGCTTCAGCAAAGCTTACAATTTCATCCTATGGTTCACCTTCGCGGGCGCACTCTTTGGCTGTATGTCCACATCCCTCTCCCATTCATTACAAAAGTACCCCAAACCCTGACCTAACAACAGTCTCCCTCTCTCGCTTCATGTACCTCAATTTCAACACCTTCTGCCACGGCCCACCCGGCACGGGGGCCGCACCAGGAGAATGCTACTACTACGTGAACTTCACACGTGAACGCATTGGTATCCTGCTTCATCTCGCAACCGTCCTTCCGTCGGGATTGATCGCCTGTCTGCAGTTCACGCCTTTCATTCGTCATAAATGGATCATTGTGCACCGTATTGGCGGATACGCCTCGCTGTTGCTGTACTTTATCGGGCTAGCAGGGGCCTTGATGATCGCGCGGCATGCGTTTGGGGGTGCGATTGAGACACAGACGGCGGTATTCGCTCTGGCAATCATGACGACTATCAGTTTTGTGTTAGCGTATGTAAATGTGAAGAGGCTGCAGATTGAGCAGCATAGAGCGTGGATGCTTAGGGGATGGTTTTATGTACGTGTTTCCCCCCCTTGCCTCGCCACTCCCTCGTCTCGCTTTGGATAAACGACGGAGTACTTATCATGGCATTAGGCCTCATGCATCATAACGAACCGCCTCATTCTCGTCCTCTCCGCACAAATCATCAGTAGGGTTGGCAGTTACTACACCTCTTGGCCCTGCGCAAAGCTCGCTTTCACCATCAAAGACGATGTTAAAACGGCTGAACTGTACCCTGAGTGCGCTTCGTACTTCAACGGCAGTGACCTACTCAAGCAAGCCTCCGTGCACGCGAATTTCGGCGACGATGGTACCGGTGCAGAGGTCGGTGCCGCATTTAACATGACTTTTGGAATGGCTCTATGGCTTGCGCTGTTGCTCCATGCTGTTGGTGTTGAGATCTATGTAAGTTCCTATTCCCAATGTTATTCCTTAGGAAACGAAGTACTGAAAACTGACCCTTGCTGTTCTAGTTGCATCTTACTCCTCGCGAGACTGAGCGTCTTCGCAACGTTAGCTACCAGCGGCAGCTTGAGGCCGGCATGAAGAAGCCCGGGTCCGGTGGCTTGACCAGCGATCGCTTGGGCGATTCCTACCAATGGGTCCCACTCACCTCCCGAAAGTCTAGTGAGGGTCAGTAAGAAACACACTGCAGAAAAGGTGACTGTTTTCTTGAAGGGAGTCAGATACGAATCTTGCGACCGGTTTGTCACACATTGCTTTGTTTTTTATAAGAGTTTTGGCCTTGAACTTTCTTTACGATCATTTGAGATATCCAGTTATTAGAGAGAGTATTCTCACGAAAGCGTTTGGTTTAATGTATCCATCTTATACTCTATCCGTGCTATGATAAATCCTTTATTGCTATTTGAGAAAAAATGTTATCCCGCCCGGAAATGGCTTGTTCTCTTTTACCAAGGTAGCTGGAGAGGAGTGGGAAGTTTGTCTTTTGGTCCAAGGACAGGCTCGGCAGTTCCAATATCACTACGCAATTGGTGTTAGCTGCCATTGCGTATGAGAGCACAATGAGGCCAGAACTTACGCAGCCCCTCGGGGTGCCCAATACTGCCCCGTCTTTGAGATGTCAAACGTCTCTATCCAATCCGCAAGTGACTTTGCTGCGACATCAGGCGTGACAGCTACAGCGTGTTAATTGCTTTGAATCCAACTGCGGTTGAGCTACTTACCACCACCATTGTCCCAAAACTTGTCAAATCCTACATTCTTCGTCATCTCCGTCCTCATAAACCCTGGGTGCACAGCCACAATCGCCACGCCTCTATCCTTCAAATCAAGGCTGAGTAGCTTCGAACTCATATTCAGAGCTGTTTTACTAGCATGGTGACCATAGTTACCACCTCCCTCAGACTCATGACGAAGCGTGATGCTTCCACTCTCCGATGATACCAAAATCACTTTGGAGTTTGAGTCTAGCAAGCTCGAGGAGTGGTTGGCGAGAGCAGTCACGAGGATTGTGGGCCCGATAACGCAGGTCTTATACATCGTTTCTTGTGCCTCGAAAGAAGGTTTTTGAAGGGATTCGGTTGCGAAGTAACCCGCTGTAACAATGACGATATCGATGTGTTTGATCGCATGGGCGTCGAGGTATTCGACAAGCGTCTTACTAGCCTGCGTAGAGGAGATGTCTATGTTCGGTATGTATGATAGGTTGTTGGCTAGGAATAGTAATCAGTGTCACGTATTATTGGAGTGAAATTATTATACCATTACCATTTTCTGGGGGACTCGATGATCGCGCTGTTGCTAGGACCTGATTTGTGGACTCGGATGCGTAGGTTTTTGCAAGACTGGCTCCCAGACCACGAGTAGCGCCCACGATGAGGATGACGGGCATTGTGATTGCTTTCTTCACGTAGCTATTTGAGGGGGAATAGGCTGTGGGAATTATGAAGGAGTTGTGGGGTGAGAACGTGTCAGGTAAAGTTTATTGTTGAATGTTGAGGGATGACGTAGGCTTTCTTTGGTTGCGTGCTCGAGGTGCTGCATGAGGTAGGTGCTTATCGATAACGAAGTGAAAGAGCATCTTCATATACGGAAAAAAGGAAATTGAATTTGGTTACGTGAGGTGTACGAAATCATATTTGAGACACTTTATTGAGCGAAAATCTTGAGTTGGTTATAATATGCATCATATCACGTGACTATCCGGTTTCTGAACATTTGAAGCCTGCATGTGGACTGCATGTACTGTTCGGTAGCTACAAGAAGCAATCAAATTTTATAACCGGAGCATCACAATTGAAAAATATTCGTATTCAACTCATAAGTCCCACCCATCCTGAAAACACATTATTGTGAATCAGTGTCATCGCAAATTCATGGCCTCAAGGTGATGTAGTTGAAGGTGGTATCGGTATCGCGCCACCAGGAGAGTATTCATTTGCTGCTGTCAAAACCTCGACACCTGTTTCGGTTACTAACAACGTATGTTCTGCATATTCTGAATCAGTTTCAAGTCTAGAATCGTACCACCTTACCCAAACTTACCGAATTGGGCAGCCCATTTTCCATCCACAGTAACACTGGTCCATTCATCAGGCCAAGGAGTTTCGCGAGGGATACCAAGCGTGAGGATAGGCTCAATAGTGAAAGCCATCCCCGGTTTGCATATTCCGACAGCCTTATTTTTGCTATAGTGGGGGATCCACGGCGGAGGATGAAACTCAGTGTTGATTCCGTGACCACCCCAAGTAGCGATGACACTACATCCTCTGGACTTCGCATGCTTTTCAATTACGCGGCCAAAATCCCGGATAGGCGTCCCAGGTTTGACAATGGCGATCGCCATATCAAGGCATTCTCGTGTTGTCTCGATTACGCGGACTGCATCCGGGTTCGTTTTGGCCTTCTCTCCCACATAGTATGTTTCGTTTACATCGGCGTGGTATCCGCCGTGATATACGGAAATATCGAGATTGATGATGTCTCCATCTTCTAGAGCGCGCTGATCAGGTATTCCGTGGCAAGCTACCTCGTTTGGTGAAGTACACACCGACTTGGGAAAGTGATTGTAATTCAAAGGGGAGGGGTAGGCCTTTCAAATCAGCCAATGGGTTGAAAACATCTCAAGAATAAGCTTACCTCTCGCTCTAGACAGGCAGTGTGGCAGATCTCGTCTAAATACTCTGTTGTTACTCCAGGCTTCAGCGCAGCAGCTGTTATGTCTAACACCTCGCGAGCCAATTGGCAAACCTTCCGCATTGCAATTTGTCCTTTGGCATCAAGAAGTGTGATTTTCGTGCGACTCAAGCGGTTCTCGGATTTCGGTACGCCCGTCTCGGCCCAATCTGGGTGTTTAATCGAAGCGGGGACTGTGCGCCGAGGGGAGAGTGGATAGAGGGGTTGCGTTGAGCCTGTGAACTTGTAATATGGGAAAGGGTTGTAGGGCTGGCTCGACATGCCATGTTCGCCGAGAGTTTTGGTTTTCGCATGTAAGGCTTTGTGGGCTTTCTACATTTTCAACAGATTCAGTTAAACCTTTGCACAGTTGCTAGTGTAAGAAGTAAACGTATACACTTACCCAGTTCCTCGTGAAACAGTCTTGCGAGCAGAAAAAACTGTCACCTACGCCCGCCTTGAGACAAGTAGGGCACTGTAAGACCCCGGCATTGTTCTCACAACCAGCGCCCAAACACTTCCTCTTTTTATCTGTTGTCGATGCCATCTCTCTCATACCAACAGTATTCGAAAGAGCTATCAGATTTGCAATCGTGCGTGCTTAACAATTCAACGACGACTGATATGGGCAGAGGAATAACAAGAAAGAAGATGGAGTACGATATATGGATTTACGTTATACGCTATGCCCAAATAGGAAGCGGCCTGTCAGAAATCCGAACACCTACTACGGCGTTCAAACTTTATCCCGGCGACTTCAACTTCTCAATACTTGTAAACCAGGACTACTTAACAGGTAATTTTTTTTTTGATTTTTCTTGGCCGATTTTATACAAGAAGACAAACGATCAGTCATTCCAAGGAAAGTGAGTCTTTTCTGGTCAACAGCATATAGCCAAGAGAACCGACTAAGAGACAGAGAAACAAGTAGAATATAATCCTCTCGAAATAAAATGATTATCGTATCTAAGAACATCAACAATTGACTCCACGGGAGCCCCCATCTAATTCATGCCGTGCTTATCCTCCGTCCCTGCCAATTTTGGCACCCAACTTACTCGTTGGGGAGCAAACAATTCGACCTCCATCTTCAGGTTATTAAGCAAATCCATATCATCTAAAATACCAGCTTGGAGAGCTTTCTGTCCTGGGAAGGTTGCGCCTTCACGATACATTGAGGTGCCGCATTCAGGACAGATAATGGTCGAGATGGTATTGCCACTTCTCGCAGTCTTCGATATCGTCTTGAGGGCGCCTTCGGTTTTCCACCCTTTCTCAGAAACAATGACATTTACGGAGTAGGCGCTGCCGGTGTACTTCTTGCATTCGCCGCAATGGCAGAGGCCCTAATTGAAGTGTTAAACCCTATCGCATTTGGGGGTGTCGGGAATGGAGTTAAGACGTGTGGCCAAATGAAAAGTGAACACACCTGTCTCATCGGCTGGCTTTCAAAGAAGACTTTAGCTTGGCCGCAATAACATGACCCTGATGACATTATGGTGCAGTTTCTTGTGATATTGTCGGGTTCTGTTTGAAAAATTCATTTTTAGTAAAGGAGAGCTCAGAGTCCAGTCAGAAAGCTCACCTTTTGCAATTGTAGGGTCGCTTAAGAACGAGTGATTTGATTTCCAAGGGGGCAATATGTCTCTCAGGCTACTTATATAGCGCTATTGAATGAGGTGGGAATGAAGAATTGGGTGTAGTGTTGAATTAAGCGGACCGTAGATCAATGACAAATGGGATGACTTTCATTCACGATAAGGTCAAAGCATTATCCCCATCGGGAGATCCCGACGGCACATCATGGGGCACTTCCCTATTTTTTGTGCGCCTGATAATTGCCCCGTCAAATGAACGGGCCAGGATCAGCAGGTGATATGTTTTGGTACTAGGGTGCCGATTGCCTTAAAAGGTTATGGTGTACTCCGATAGCATGGAAATGACCTTTTCTCCTTCATGACTGGATTATATGTTTGTTGAACATTACTACGTAAGGCTCGGTTATTGACCATACGAGATATAGTAATGCTCAGTCACCATGCTTTATATGTGCTTCTAACCAAGGAACTGTTTAGCTTGAGGGTGGCCTAGCGATACCACAAAATCGAATGCACCCTCGTAATGGTTGGGACATGAATTACACAGACGTAAATTTGAGGACAAAGACAAACGCATATTCAGAGAGCGAAAAGCTATTCTCTGGAATCTTTCTTATTCTGGGCATGTATTGCATAGACGGGTTTGAATGCGAACAGTTCTTAATATTGGGCTCACAGAATTTAGCTGTCGTGAGCGTTGTTTAGGATTCAATCAGACAGCTCGAAATTTGTCAAGCGGCATAGGTTACACAGGAAAGAACAGTGGAAATAGATGATCCAGCCGTGGGATTATACCTCTGAAACGCCTAGAAAGACAGAATCAAACGTGTTTGGACAGAAAAGACAATGCCAGTTCTGCAACCTCCTTTGCATGTGTCTCCAATACGTAGTGCCCAGTATCCAGCAACTCAATCGTTACATCAGGTCGGTCTTTTTTATGTGCCTCTGCGCCCGCTGGAATGAATGCAGCATCGTTCTTCCCCCAGACGAGCAGAAGAGGTACCTTACTGTTGCGAAAGTACTCTTGAAACTTGGGGTATAGCTTCACATTGTTGCGGTAATCGTACAGAAGGTCGACTTGGATATCGGCGTAACCAGGTCGTGATGCAAGAAGGAAATCAAACGTAAATCCATCGGGTGAGAAATGCTTCATCACCTCTTCTGGCACTCCATCGGTATAATGATACTTGAAAAAGTCCAGCGAAATGACAGCATCGCGAAGACCTTTGCGGGCGTCAAGGTCATCGCCTCTCTCCCAGAAAGCCATTAGAGGGTCCCAAAACGGATGGCCAAATCCTTGTTCATATGCATTCGCATTCTGAGAGATTATAGCATCGAATTTGATCCTACCCTCGCTTGCAAGTCGGTATGCCACTGGCGCACCATAGTCAAAGATATATGCAGAACAGTGTGTGATATTGAGTGCTTCGAAGAATTTCTGAGTTGTGTCTGTAAGAGCCTCGAACGTGTATTTGTAACGTGCGGGTGCCGTTGTGTAGCCAAATCCAGGAAGATCGAAGGCAACTACCCTGAATTTGGTAGCTAGTAACGGGATGAAGTTGCGATATTGATGTGAAGATGCGGGAAACCCGTGGAACAGGACGATAGTGGGGCTCGAAGGCGAACCAGCAGCTCGATAGAACACATTGACACCCCCTTCAATGTTAATTGTGTGGTAAGTTGTCATTGCGACCGCTGTTTTTGGGTTTCAAGTGAAGATTATGCGACAAAATTCGAGACAGAATATCGATCGTTTTGAGGGAAATAAATATTGAAAAAGCTTAGAAAAACAATCTTCAACAGCGGCGTACATGTAGTTATATGAAGATTATATATGCGGAAGAAAAGTAAAATTAACCTTGTAAGCTGAATTTGCCGCACTAGGGCCAGTGATATTTAGTGCAAGCATTCTAGACTAGCGTTATTAGAAATAAAATCACTCATTACGAGATCAGTTTTTCGGATTGGAGGCTCTCGATTGCGTAGAAGGTGGAGAACAACAGGGTTTGGGCAAGTCGGATTATGAAACTCCATTACTCTGACCTCTCACTAAGGATGACAGCTAAGCAGTTTGGATTATGACGTACTACAGAATTTTCATAAAACTCTAGCCAGTTATCAATTAAGGTCTTAGACAGATAAGAAGGTTCACCCGGCTTTACATTGCTAACACTTTTGTGCCGTCGGATCTCCTCTCTGTATACTATTACTAGGCCTATCTATGCAGAGTCTTGTTCGACAAGCGTACCACAATCTACCCTCGGCTAGAAAGTGCTTGAGGGTTCTAGGCATCCATATTGACAGTTAAACCAAATATTAATAAATTAATCTGGAGCCGATCATCTCATCATATACGGAAAGGTCCTCATAGCAGCATCCTTATATGCTTACTAAAAATCTGCATGTCATACATCAGCACTGGTCTCGATACTTAGATCTGCGTCTAACTACTCCGTATCTAAGGACATGGGTCCAGTATTCCACTTTAGGATTAGCGCATTCATGACGTTTTCTTCTCTTTACCTGCTTACGTGCGTTACCAATAGTTCAGCTCTCAGATGACTAGCACTGGTGATAATATTCGGGTTAGTGCTTACTCGGTATATGAAGACTTGGGTCCCGTATTCGGATTTTGGAAGAGCGCCGAGCCATCAATCCATCGGCCTGCTAAACAGCAATATCGCCCGTAGTGTGAAATTCGCCTTTCAACCTGGTGACGTAGGTTTACGAACGTGACGCGTAATGCTGCTGTAAGATAAAGAATCTAGTGGTTTTCGAAGTGGTGGTGGCTTTTGGCACTAAACCTGTGGCTCGCGGCAGTTAAGACAACACACTGAGCTTTCATTATAGTTAGCCAGGGGTTGATGTTATTAAGCTTTGGGCTTTTGCGTGGATAGATATGCTAATATTGTTGGGATTTTTTCATATGGAAAAAAAAAGCCCACATTATGCTTCCCCAAGTTCCAACTCAAATCATTTAATTAAATGAAGACTTTTCTTTTTCAATTATCTGGATTCAGAATTCCTATCAAGATTCTCGAGAACTCTAACTACCACCAAACAGTTTCGTTTGTTCCAGAATGAACTCAAGGCTTATCAACAACTGGATTTAGCCTCCCAGTCTGGATATCATAAATGTATCCTTTGGCATTATCCTTAATCTCCTGCCTCACAAGAGGCTCGGATCTCAGAAAATCCAAATCTTCTCTGACACTTTCTTCAAGCCTGCAAGTCTTTAGTGGCTGTAAAACATCTCTCTATATAAAGAAGCTGGAGAAGCTCGGTAAACTTACTTGGCGCTGCTACCGAACGTCCCGAAATATAGCTGATCGATCCTTCCAGCTAGGTGTGGAGAATTCTCTTTGAGACTATCCTTCATTGCTTCGTCCGTGCTATGTGTGAAGCCACAGTCTAGGGACACTGTTAGGTCAAGTGGCTTGTTCAGGCTCAAAGTTTTACCGGTATGATGAATGATGACAATGTCTTTCATAGCCTGTCCTTGTGTAAAAGCGTCAATGAAGATCAGATCGGTGATACAGGATTTCAAACGACCGCCAGCGTTCCGAACGATGAAAGCATCTATTTGCTGAGATCAGATATCAAAAGAGCATTTGGCAGGATTCTGATTATTGGTCACCTTTTGTTTTGATATCGAGAAGTGCTTCGACCGGGACACGAAAGTCCATGCAAGAAACTATATAGTTTGTCGGTTATCTCAAAATCAACATGAAGAGTGTCAAAACGACATACCAATGAAGAAAGGAGGTATATCTTTGTCCTTGAACTCATTTATAAGAGCTTCAGGAACGTGTGAAGTTTCCGAGTACTTTCTACATGGTTGTTACCATATGTTGCAAAATCAGGAGATAGAATTCAAGATACCGGTTGCGCTCAAGTAGTACATCCCAAGTGGCCATTGTGCTCCGATGGATTCTGGAAACCAAATCAGGTATCAGCAAAGAAGAGAAGATATGAAGCGCTTGCAGATTCGTTTTCAGCCCGCACTGGATCAGCTCAACAGAGGCTTCCAGGCGGGTTTTATAGATCGTTCAAGACTTGACATATCAATAATACATGTTAGGAAAGAAATGTTTACTCATCGCGCTATGCCAAATCTGGGCCTATGGACCCTTGCAACCTGCTGCGGAGAACATCTACCCAGTCTAGCTGACACATCTCCTCTCAAGGGGGTTAGTGACCTGTGCTACCTTACGAACGGGATAACCCTACTAGGGGAGGGTCTAGTCGCGGGCGTCTCGCGTTAGGGGTTTATGTCTAAAAAATACCCTATCTTCTATTTCTCTACCCCCTCCTGCACCTTAGAAAGGACATAAAAGAAAGGGGGGGAAGAAAAGCAAGAAGGATGGGAAGAGAGAGAAATTACTCTTATATTTCTATCTCTTTACTTTTTACATATGTCTACTATTACGTTCTAGCTGGAAGAGAGAAGGAAAAAGTTGTAAAAAGGCTGTTTTTGGGGCTTGTTACTAGTAAAAACCGGAGATTTAGATATAAACCCCTTAAGCGAGACGTCGGCGACTAGACCCTCCCCCGGGTTGTATCTGTGGCTGGGGAGGGGATGTGTCAGCTAGACTAAAACATCTTTGGACTCCAACGCATTGCCGTCTTTTCCAATATCAATCCCTCTTCACCTGAAGGCATTTTGACGCCAGTATTGGTATAGCTATTGTAGCGCATGGACATCAATGGATTACAAATTTGTAGTTACCTCCAGTGATCCGGGTAATGCGTCCCAAAATACCCGACAACTCGTGCGACAACGTGCCTCACGCGCAGCAGCGCGCACGCGGAGACGAGAGGCAAGGCTCACTGGAGTCAATCAGCTTCAGATGCCGCCATGGCTCGAAGCTGATCTAGCCCGGGCATCAGCTCAGTCCGTCGATCCGTTATTCATTCAGCCAAGTATGCATTCCGGGAACGTCTTCCAGCCTTTCCAATAGAGTTACTCACACAGTTTGGTGAAATAGATCTTTTAGCGCCATCGATTACTCGCACATTATCGCCCAGTCCACCGCGATCCCTGCTCCCTATCCGGGAACTTCTAGAGTTCAGCAAGTACGACATGTCGAAGACGCTACTCAGCCATGACGAGCTATCACCTATCCTCGCGGAGCCGCTTCGCATCCAAAAAATCCTCAGCCTTATGCATGAGCAATTTTTCCTCGGCCTCGGGGAAAGACACGAGGCCAATCAGTGCATCAACGATGCTGTACATTGCTTATGGGCGTACCTTCAGCAGTTCCTCCTACCTGAAAGTTTGTCAGCCAGTAAGAACAAGCATGTGAAATGCTATGTGCGGGCCCTCAACAGTATCCGGTCAGCTCTAGATGAGGGAAGCACCCTAGATGGTGTAGATGTTTGGTATGCAACGCTCATTTTGATCCTGTATGAGGTGAGATTGTTAAAGTCTCTTCTAGATTGATACGACACTGACCATTTTTTCAGTCCCTTAAACCATCCGATAATGGCTGGATTCTGCATGCCTGCGGGGCTGTTCATGTTTTGGAAAACCTCGGACCACGGAGCATTGTTACCGAATCTCACAAAAATCTTCTCACTGCACAATGTCCTATTATGGTATGGCAACACGCTCTTTGAGAGACGTTAAACTAAGCGTGAACAGATTACTGAAACTATTTTTAAGAACAAAAACTGTTTCTTGAATCGGCCAGAGTGGCAAGTTGCATTACAAAGCACAATCTTACAACACCCCACAACATACAGCCGGCATGAAGCTGTGGTGTCATTTTGGATGCATGCAGCATATATTCCGGGCATTTTCCGAGATACCACAAATCTTCTACTGAACAAAGACACTATCGAACACAAGTCAGTATTGTCTAGACTGAAAGTCGTTCAAGAAAAATATCAAAACTGGTACTCGTGTTGGCAAATGCGACTGGAAAATGCAGTCGTGGAGTTGTCAACATATCAATTCTGTGGGAACACCACACCTCAACTCGAGCTTTTATGCTGCTACCTCGAACACCTCTGCATAATCCAACGTCTTTTCGCGTGCCTTAATCCTACCGCATGTGTTGAGTTGGAGGACGAAGCTGCAGAATCTGCACGACGAATTCTCGAAATATATGAGCGGTATGCCAAAAGCGGTCAACCAAAGTATCGTATAGAGACATCTGTCTTTATCGCTAAAACGATACTAGCTACAACAGCTCGATGGAGTCTTTGCGTATCCAGCTTAAGTACGAGTGCTACTATAGACCCTAGAGTATTCTTAGAGTGGTGTGAGATTCTGCGAAGGAATGTGAATTAATTATCAATATTTACCATTAGTGAAATTTCTGGTGCTTTTCCTTCCCTCCTCTTCCTTACCCTTTTTCTTCTCTCCTCCTCCCAACACCGTAGCAACGACAATCATACGCTTTCTATTTAATTGCTGTACGCGGCGACTAGACGCGCGATTGAGGCATGAGCCTTGGCGCAAAAGTGGGCAAACTTCAGTCTATCGGTTCAAAAATAGTGAGAGCAAACGGCTACTTTACAATGTAGATCGGCCATTGCGCTATGCACTTCTAGTTGAAAAGAAGATAGAGTAAACAATTGTGTCGTAATGGATGATTCTGTAAACAGAAAGTAAACCGCGATGTCTTGTTCAACAACGCACGACCTCTATAATGTCAACAAATTAAGATGTCAAGCTATAAATATGTTCCAGCCCTTCGGGCAATCTCATTAAGAACTGTGATGATTCACTACAGGGTTCTACCTCCAGTATCTGCAAGATAACAAGCAAGGTCTCAATCAATTTTTGCAAGTTTTCTTGTTTAGTTCCGGTAACAAAACAAGTTAAGAAAACATGTCGGGACCACATAATATCATTTACGACCGGCACTCTAAAAATGACGAAACTGCACAGGAGTATGAGTCATCGATCGCGATTGAGGAAAAGTTCGTATCGAACATTCCCCTTGTCAAAGAGGACTCGCTCACTAAGTGTCTCTGTGGCAAAGATACTTATGGCGATATCGAGCATATTGCCGTGCGCTTATCATGTGACCACGTCTATGTTCGCACATGTATTCACAAGTGGTGCACTACGGAATCGCCGAATGGATAAGGAAGAGTTTGAATATATGGTCTATGAGTTAGAGGCGGAAATGGAGCACTTGGAACAATATGGTGACGTGTCAAATTTCTGGTACCCAGGAAGCCAAGCTGATTCTACGCAAATTGACCGACTTGAGTACGAGTATTTCAAGATGCTGGAACGCTATACGCATGAGGAGCCCACTAGAGATGACAAGCAAAACCGTCGTGACTGATGATTTGCGCTAGAAACACATGAATGAATGTAATTTCCATGTAGTAAAGCAATATAAGAAAATATTTCTGTGTACATGATTTGTAGAGAGGGATTCACATAAACTGTCCTTCTGTCCCGTCGCTATTCTGAAATTGATTGAGCTGCGCTCTCATTATCAAGATAAATCCGGATCAGCAATTTATCATTTATTATAAGTTTAATTGACATCCCTCCCTACGTCGTCGGACGCCCCCCGAGACCGGACAAATCATTGGGACTTTGACTCCGCAGCAATTCAGATTCTGCGTGCGCATTCATCTCCTTATAAAGCTGTATCGATTGTATGCTCTGCCCGCTCCTGATCACTCGTGACTCGCCCACTTGGAAAATTACGTTGGGACCGTTGCCTCCGCGCCCGCTTTGCGGAGAGCCTCTTCCCGTGGCGTAGCAGGACTTCTCTACTACAGCACCACCATTACGTTTGGGCCACTGTCAAAACTTATAAACAATCTTGCTATGAAGATTAGAGTCCCAGAAGCATGCTGAGAATTTATCATTAGCCCTATGGCTGCCCTAACTCGCGATTCATGCATCGTCCGCTACGCTGGTCAGGTACTTCTAATCAGAACAAATCAACCCCGCACATCTTACATAATAGTTCCAGTGTAATTTACACGATGCCAAGCCTGTGGCTGTGGCTACTGCCGAAAACCCGATACCCATCAACCACACACTTAGAGAATCGTTTCGATCCCTTCTGTACAACCGGTAATTTAAGTGACCAGCTTTAGTCGTCTGTAGTTCAGAAATCATCATGCACTTACTAACATTAATCCAAGGTTCGTGACAGTCTACATCCGCATAATCGAAGATCTAATCAGCCAATTATTTTGCGCCACATCTAAACATATGCAGGGCGAAACTCAGCTGATCTTACCTTGCCTGACAAGCTGCCTCGCCGAACATTGTCTTCTACAGTTCCCCTCATCCCCATTCCTATTTCTCTCCTATCACCTCCTCTATTCTCGATCATCGTTATCTGATTCCAGATGGGTGGAAACTCAAGCACTCCTATAAAGGAGGAAGAGAAAGCAGTATCGCAAGGTCCTGTCATCCCAGATCTGGGAAACGATCCATTTGGTGAGCACACTTATCCGAGTTTTCAGAGCCTTATTAACTTCTGAGTATCAAGCTTGGACTAAGCATCCTGAATGCATCCAGCTTGTAGAGCAACTCCGAGCTGAAAGCCCTGAAATACGGAAATTGAACGACGAGCAAATGGGCAATGCGTTGATCATTACCCAATCTTGCGCCGACGCTGGTTCCGATAGTCGAAGACTTGCGGAAGTCTTTGTCGTCACCTGCCAGGCCGAGTCCAGCCTAACCAATACAGAGAAGGAACACCCTCGAAGCTCAGAAATTGGCCTTGCACAGCAGAACAAACTCTTCGGACAACGTGATAGCAAGGGCTACTGGAAACAATATCTATCAAAGGAAGAGAGGTTGGATCCCAAAGCTTCCGCGATGCGGTCACACAGGATCTTGAACAAGGAGCAAAAGGGAGACAGTGACTGGCGCTATAAAGAACTTGGCCAAACATGCTACGACCTTCAGCGTTGCGAGCCAGAGCATGAATCTATCTATTCGGACCCGGCACGCATAGAAGTCGCTGAAATTTTGGCCAGAACATTTTATCCGAACCAGTCATCTATGTTGGACAATTCTTCTCCGCGGCCTGGAAATGACAATCACTCCACTGCAACCAAATTCTCAGAAAGTTTGCATCAGTCTTTCGCAGTGCGCTGCTCAAAGGAACCGCAGTATACTGGACCCGTAGGTGAGATAGTCCTCATTCTTTATCTTTAGTCAAAACACGTTGACTTTGAATACAGATCCAATTTCGGTTGTAGACCAATGCAAGGTCATGGGATTAGATTCTTCGTTCAAGAGTCGAGCGGAATTAGGTCAGGAGCGGGGAATTTCAGGGAATCCTGGCTCCACAGAGTTCAATCTCGGCCTGCTAAATGAGCTTCGTCGCCGGTGATGAAATGATAAAATGACTTTGGGTGACGTAGTTTATTCTCGATATCATTGATGTGAGAGTTATTATTACCATGGACAAAAGCCCTCTTCTTTAAGAGCCTATCTGGCATGGTACTGTGGCAATTTGGCATTTTTTATATGGCATTAGGGAATATCAACACCATGATCAAGTGGTGATTGGCGATTTTGTAGGAACACTTTGGCATTGGCAAAATGTGGCTAAGAAATCGAGAGTGGCTTGGCGTGTGCCACAACTAGTGTCGAAAACGATATGTGTTAAATACCGTATAATGTAAGCAAGCTAAATCCGTATGCTAAGACTTATAAGCTAAATAAGCCCTTACTTTTAATAGATTATTATCTTTAAAACTTATAGTAACGTCACCGGCATGCGAGTCGATCAGGTAAGCGAGTCGATCACCTTTTTTACTAACAAAAAAAAGCCGTGCGTAACCGTGCATCTCCTTTATTATACTATAATAAATTCTAAAACTTTTATATATTATAAATATTATTATAAATAATCTAGATTTAAATTTTTAGAAATATTAACTAAGTGGTTCTAGAGATATATTAGATTTTAATAAAATTTCTTTTTTTTAGCCCCCACCTTTTAATATCTCTAAACCTACTTATTTAAATTTTCTAAAAACAAAGTATATTATAGATAATATACTTATAAGCTTATATTTAAAA
>KZ805696.1:6537-27697 GCA_003073855.1 Periconia macrospinosa
CCGAGAGAAGTCGGCTTCAGGCTTCAGCTTCATGAAGCGGCTTCATGAATCAGCTTCACGCTTCATGAAGCTGAAGCCGCTTCAAGCCAACACTGCTTGCAGTGAAACATAGCAGTTGAAAGCCCACACGCCCGGATTATCCAGCTCAAACTCCAGCACCAGGAAAGAAGGCGTCCTATTCGTACTAGCCTTAATCATTTGATGCGTATCCCAAAGTATCGGATTCTTAGGATGCCCTGCACCTGACCTTCCTAGACGCCTTTGCCTTCCGTCAGGACCCATAATTCGTCGCAATAGAGGTGCATAAGGTGCAGCTACATGAAAAGGTTTCGCATGACGATTCTCACAGTCGTGTTGTCGGCAAAGTCCCAGATGCTCGAAAGGACGCCATACAGCTCGTTTACAGTGCGCCAGGCATTGGCCTGGTTCGTGATGGATAGTAATGATTGCGAGTACTGGGCCCATTAGATTCCTGCAGCGCGGAGCCAAGCAGCAGTTCCGTACATCAGGTTTGGATTTAGCGTATAGTTACATCATTGTAAGGTTGATATAGGTAAAACCGCTTTTATTGTTATGCCAACGTAGTGGTATGTTTCTCGTGTACTCTCTCTCTCTCTCTCTAGTAACCGTCTTTGTATAGCTAGACAGCAGCGAAGCAGGATGCTTTAGGTGCAACCTTCTCCAACATAGACTTGCTTTGGAAATTCTGTCCACAGAGGACTCTCTCTCGCTGCGTTCCCCGTGCTCCAAGCCTCGTCGTTTTCAAGCTGCTCCATCCAACTACGCTCCATATCTCTCCGTCTCAAACCATCTTTTTCATTCCATTCATCCCCAATTCTCTTATACTGTGCATCTATCTCTTTAGCCTTGGCTTCTAGAGCGTGCATACGGTTTTTAAACCCGACCTTTAGGGCACAAGGTAGAGCCTCTACCAGCCTTTTCCGCTCCTGGAAGTGCATTTCTGCTACATGTATCGTCCATGCTCCAGGCTTCTCCAAGTAGGCGTGGCACTCGGGTATCGGGCAGGAAAATGGCTCACGATTCCCACCATCGAAATGGTGCCGATCCAAGGCTTCCACCATAAGCGGCCAAAGTTCATATTTCTGGAGCAGTATATTTTCAGTGAAGTCGTAGTAGAGCTTCTGAAATTCACCAACCGGCCCGATGAACCGCTTCACTGGCATCATAACCGTCATCCGAACCTTGTCTGGCTCGCTCCTCTTCCACAGGCCGTCTTCTCCAAGTCGATAAACTGACCGCCGCCACCTTTCCAAAGGCATGCCTACGGTGCCAGAGCCTCTGGCGGGATCCCCCTTGTCCAGCATGAGAGTGGAGGCGTCCACGTGACGAGGACAAGCTCGCAGGAGAAGCTGAAGCGCAAGGGGAAGTGGCCCTGGGCCATCTGGCCACGTTATACATTCTCCATTATGATTTAGGATTACCTTCTTGACCTCAGGGAATATCCGTGTCAAGCTGTTCCAGAAGGCCCTAATCAGATCTTGTCGAATAGTAAGTACGTCGTTACGTCGCGGGCATATTTCGGTGGTTAGTGAAGGCTGGTACTCGACTTCAATGTTCTCTACGTGGGCTAGAAAAGCCATGTCGCAGCTGGTTTTGCCTGGGTGGGCACCGTCGAGGAGCCACCACGCTTCAACCAGGAAGTACGCGCTTGGCTCAGCCCGAAACCGCTTGGAAGCTTCGGCGCGGAGGGTGGAGGACACATGCATCAGCTGAAACAGCGTGCTGGGAGGGCAGGACGCGAGTATGCGAAGCTGGAGCTCAGCGGGCAAGCGGTTGAATCCAAACGAGGCACGGCCATGCTCTGCATCCGGGGCGCAGGTGGAATGAGAACGAGTATAGATGGAAAATGGGATGCGCCTCTCCCCGTCCAGGGTCATGTAGAGATTGCGGCGCAAGCTCTCCTTCCAAGGGGGATGAGCCAATGTAACAGCCAGATTGCAGGCAGTTGCGGCACGCATGTTGGTTAAGAGAATAGAATAGAAGATGTCTCCGTTATAAATGAGCTACTGCAGGGGGTGTCGTCTAACCCTAACCCTACTACGTTTTAAGGGGTGTTCTATAGTATAAGGCGTAGTATAGCGGCGAGTGTAGCATACTTTAAGTGCTAGGCGCAGTTATGTAAACTGAAAAGGCGTTTAAGTAGAGTAGGCGCCTAAAGTTAAGCAGCTCTAGGCGTTAGAAAGTTATAAAAAGGCAAAGGTAGCACTAAGTAGGTAGTAGAGGTATACCGTCTCTAAGTATAGTAAAGCCCTAACCCTAACCGATCTAGAGCTATATTTAGTACTCTACTATTCCCGTACGGGTTAGCTACTTTCTTTCCTGGCTATATAGGCCGCAACGGGTGCAGCCGGGATGCTATAATAGCATAAGCCTGCATAGCAGCGTACATTTATTCTTGCTAAGAAAATTTCATAGGGTTGTAGCAGAAATGACTGGCAAAGGTTAGAGAAAGCTTAAATCAACACTTCCTCTATCCTATATCTATTGTTCACCTTTATGAACTGAGGTCCGTGATAAAGACGGGCATTGCTTGTATTAATTAAAAGAGTGTAGCAACAAAGGAACGTAGGAATAGCCTCTAGGGAAAGGTTAACTCCATGTCGCCCTTGCTTTCTAAATTCCACGCCTCATCTTTGAATATCCCGGGTCCCGTTAACATGCCTTCACCTCCAAGACAATACCGACACGTCACCATCCTAGTGGCAAAATACTTTAATAGTTCTATACTGGGACGAATCATAGCATTGTCCAACCGTAACCTGAACTTCTCCAGATGCAGACGAGCAGTCTCCACCCCTATAAATGAAAGCTACATCGCCCCAGTCAGCGCACGGCTACTCTAATGCAAACGCAGGTGTCCAAGTTCTAACAATCCAAGAGAAAAGAGAACTCACCACGGCAGGTATCCGCGAACCACCAAACATGCATGCCTTGTCCAGGGAGCGTGTAGCAGCTACCGTCAGGTCTCTGGTAGTCCTGCTGGCCACCACTGCAGCTCGTGTCGGTGTACGTTGCAAAGCTGATTGCTGGGTTTACGGTGGCGGCGATCGTAATGGCATCGGTGTCAACTTTGTTGGAGACCAGGGGAGTAGCAGAGCCAGTAGAGAGGAGGGATGCAGCCATGAGGGTGAGGATCGCGTTGGAGAGCATAGTGAAGATAAGTTGTTGGATGTTGATTGCGCTGGAGGTATTTAGCAGTGGTGATAAAGTGAAAAGGTGGGCGTGAGCAACACTTTAAATACTTGGTAGCTCCAGTAACTCCCCCTTGTCTCCAGCTTCATAAAAAAAGTGTGTGATTGTTTTCGTTATAGTAATCCAATTACTAGTGGTATCGACACAGTAGAAGAAGCACAAAACCGTCCTCGCCTGGGACGTGCACAGAGGTAACTAGGGTCATCAGCTTCATACCACATCGTACAAAAGTTCGATTGTCTGTGTAATATACTCCGAGTAACTGAGAAGGACCGTCACAAGACGTAAATCTTCACTGGCGGTGAGCTCTTGCTCAACAACATTTTAGACTTGAGCTACGGGACTTCCCACATGGGCAAAAGACCTGTCCTGTTGGCAGTGGATAGTCTGGGCGCTGTGGCCGAGACTGACAGTCACGATAGCGGAAGCAGATAGTGCAGGGAAAAGAGAAGAGGTTGAATGAGTTCTACAGCCATAGATTGAGTAATAGTCTTGGCCGTTGACCGCTATATGTATATGAACTTGGGCTGAGTAGTCTGAGACATCTCGGAAATCAGAGATCTCGCAGTAAGTCCTGACAGCAATTCACTCGAGTCTCGTATACCGATTGATTCGGTTATTTTGATGCTCAAATAGATACTTGTTCGAAGAATAATGTGCTTGCATCGTTCCGCAAACGTAGGTCTAACTTGACAAGCTTATTGTCGTACAATCATCAGCCCTCTTTAAAGCGCAGCTGAATTTGTTTTTAAGTGCAGCTGATGAAACTTACCTACGGTACGCTTGTGTTGCTTGCATCAGCCCACTTTAGTGATTGTGTGGGAGGTTGTGTAATGTTGCAAAGGGTCTCAGCTTCAAGGGCTGGGCTTGTACTTGGTACAACTATAGCTTAGAAAGGACTAGTTACATAAAGCAGCAGCAGCTTGTCGTCGTTCAAACGTTAGTTAAGGTATCGTAGAATCTTGTAAATAACGGGTAGCCCGGCTCTCTTGGCAGCATATACCAGTAACTCAATATAATATTAAAATCTCATATCAAAACCAATTCGACAAACCAGCTTATAAAAAAATTTCTCGAAAATCTGGTGTAGTTATACAGTAATGAATCACTTTGTAAATAGGTAGATGGTTAACGTTCAGAATCACTCTAAGGCTTATTACCTGCTTCAGTTAGTCACCAAGAAAGCTGAGCTAGCCGTTATTTGCAATATTGTATATTATAGGGTGAATTATCCAGGTTCTCAGCTCCTTGCGGGTGCTGAGGTTGACCGATTAGATGGAGTACAGTAAGCTCAGGTGCTACGTAGATGAGCTGCCCCGTTCCCTCATTATTGTGGTCCCATTATTGCCTTACTTTTGGTAGGAAGGTTGGCATTATTGGCCGGAAAGCGTTGAGGTCTAGAACCTGAGTGGCCGGTGTGTAAAAACAAGCTTCACCTGCATGAGCTGAACGCTGCGGTATTCCGAAAAGCGGGGATAACTATGTATGGCCAGGCCGGCGCGGACGGTTGAACGCCGGCAGAAAACAACACCAGCCGCTGTCATACACTATCCAACGCTTAATCGCAAAATTCCCAAAGTCCTTGCCATCTTCCCTACAGAAAACTGACTATGAACAGCCAAGGCCCAGACAGCCTTAACGGCGCGCGCGCCGTTCGCATTGCCGAGATCATGACCGACTTCCGCAACATGCAGTACTACCTGGGCATGGCCAAACTGCGCACTACTCCTACGGCAGAGGAGTACTATCTTGAGGGCTATTCACTTCTTCGTCAATGTACTTCTGAAGCGCAGGCGATTGTTACTGCGCCGTTTTCAGCCGTAACTATGTTACCAGGCAGAGATGCGGAAAGTGAGAAGGCGCAACTTCAGTCGTAAGGTCCCTTTTCTTCAGCTAAAAATAATTCTCGACCGGGAAAGATATCAACAGCGACATTCCGATGATGGGACTGAATGTAGAATTTAGTGATTAGGCACCAGGCTGACAGTTGTCTCACAGTATCATCATCGACTCTGCAGTGCGGCGATTTCAATGCCATCGAGCGTACCTTCGAGCGCGCGCGGTACTACGATGGATGGATTCAAGGAACTCGATACTCCGGGGCCAGAGGCTTAATGCGAATTATTACACTGATTTGCAGGCGGCTGATAACGCTCTGCGAATGGTATGAAAACATAGACCCCTTTACATCGTTAAACGATGCGCTGTAAACATCGATCATTTCTAGGGCCCTTGGACTAACATAATTGGCATCCAGGAAGTGATCTTGATCACAGATATACACGTCGGAAACAATCTCCGCTATCAAGATGTTTCACAAGGGAAATGGCTGTCTGATGACCCAACTCTGCCACAAATCCAGCAATTCCTAATGTCCCAACCTAGCGATCTAAGCTTTCTCCCGCACCTTCCTGGATAATTAAAGCTTCCTTTTGACCGTTCTGTTTCAATCACAATGAGGTCTAATAAGTGAGGCTAGATTTGGCTAATTTCAAAGCTGCGACGCCAGGATCATTTTGCCCATTATAATCGACAGAACCTCTTCCTTGTCCAGAGCACTGGGTGTCTTCTCCTTCTCCAGAAAAACACCCAAGAGCAGCGTCTGGATGTTCGTAGCCAGCCTGAGGAAATCGTCGTTGACTCCGCCAAGGTCGAGCACACACTTGGATAGCTTGCCGCTTCTAACTATACCACGCTGCAGGTTGGACTTTGCATCGCGCTAGACGATGTTTATAAGATGCGTTTTGTTGCCCTGTTTCGCGGCTCTGAGTAGATTCTCAGAGATTTGGAGCGTATCAGTTGCGGCTTCCTTTACGGCGGCTTTGCTCCTCCAGGCTACATTGTCGGGCCAGCCTACATACTGGATATGGGACATATGGCGCAGAATAAGGGTTATATCGGTACAAATCCCGCTCAGATTGCTAGAGAGTAGAGTTTCGTAGTACGCTCCGGGTGATTTCGTAGCTAGCCTGGGGTCCGAAATGAGAGGTTTGACAGAATTTTGCAGGTCATGCAGTGCGCCAAAGTAGAGCTTTTGATAGTCTAGCAGGTACTTGGGTGCCGATGCTTCTTGAGGATAGAGATAGCATTGTCTGAAGTTGAAGTTTTATCCCTTGCCTGATCGTGATCTGAACAGGTTCTGGCAACGGCGCCTCAATTCAGCCATCCGCCCCTTTTCTTTCCCAATCACCCCTAAACATGCCACAGGCTTAGGCTCCGATCAGTATCCGTAGCTGCCTCAGGGGACTAGCGTGCGCGTAATAGTTGGTCACATGACTCGGATGGAAGCCATTGACCCTTCTGAGAGAGACAAATCCACGCTCTCTATGACGAATCCTTGCCATAACAGGCATTTTAAGAGGACTGTTAAACGTTTTTCAGAGCCCAACACTCTCAAAATTGTAAGGATCTACCTTGTAGTCATCGTATATACCTGCCTTCGGCAGCCATATCTTGCCCGCGCAAAGCAGGACAGCGAGTTCCTTATCGCATATGGCCTGAACTGGCGCTCGAAATGATTCTCGCAACTTGGCATTGGCGACCTTCGCTACTTCATCAGACACGTATGGCAGTAAGTCGAGAATATGTCATACAGGGTATAAAGAGTCTCGCAATTGTCGACAACCGCATTGAGATCCTTGTCGAATGGTTGATTGTTAACCCTCTAAAAAACAGCATCTCTGTAGCATCTGTACGTGATATTTTGGTATTCAGGTGGCCCGCTTTTTTTGGTAATAAATTCTGTTTTGGATCTTCTTTTAATTTAGGTCTGGCATCTCCCACAAATGCCATAAAAAGAAAGTAACATCTGTATACGAGGTAGCAGTTCTAGTCTTGTCCTGTGTACTCTGGTCTGACTTGGTCACATTGATAGCAAGGCAATCCGCATTGCGGCTGATTACCGGGGTAGTTACGCTATAATATTACACTGTTGTAAGCACACCACTGAAAAAAATATCTGCGCCGTTCCGCACTGCCACCACGCCTTTTGCACTTAGCTCAGATATTTCATGCTGGCAGCTGATGGACGCTATGATGATGTAGTTGTGGTAAAGCTCAGCCACCTTAGGTTGTTCAGCCGCGTTCCGTGATGGACGGCTTCGCCTTCTTTCCAGGTATAAAGGGAGACTTCTTCTTCGTCGAAAAAAAAAAAAAATATTCATCATCAGCTCTTCAATCAACAATCAAACCTCCTCTTTCAACTACAAGTGCAGATCGACTTTCCAGTCCCTCCACCACATCACTGTTCCTACAAACCTCCAACCCATAACAACCAAACACCAGCACTAGCAAGATGCAGCTCACTCTCGCCCTCGTTGCCGCCCTCTTCTCCACTGCCATCAGCGCAGCCCCAGCCGTCGCAGCCCGCAACGGAGCCCCCACTCTCCGATTCCAAGTCTCTAACGACCGCACCGGCCGCTTTGCGACTGGCTACACGGCTACCGACGGCATCGCGCGCAACCTGATCGACATCTTCAAGGGCAGCCCCATCGATGAGAACGGCACCATCTATGGCACCTCCGTCATGCTCACTGGCGGCTTCAACGACAACACCCGCTGCTTCTTCCAGAATGGGAACACCGTGATCAATTTCAATGGCAGGCAGACATTTGCTGATCTCGATGGCGATAACACGAAGGCGACTCCGATTGCGCTCAACGGTTTCAACATCCAGTGTTCCTAGATGGCTGGAGTGAGGGATTCGTCTGGGCTTAGCGATTTTGGGTAATGATTTCTTTTCATGGCACGACACGGTATAGATGGGTAGCGATTTTGTAGCATTTTCACGGTTTACACGGTCATTTACTTAGTAACTTAGTTCACTCCTTAGTTTAATATACAACTTATTGCATAAGCCAAACAATGACTCTAGTGCCTATAAGTGTAGGACGACGGGGATTATCCTAAATATTCTCGTACTTATGTATTTAAACCTGCAGGTAAACTAGGCCTCATTACGACCCTTGCGCGGCACAGCTGTAAAGTACCTATGTGGCTAAAAATTGCCTAGTAAACCCAACCTTTTTCTCTATCTACTAACGCTAAACTGAAATAGATTCTTGGCTTTACATCTAAAATACCGTGCGAGAAGTAATGCATGCATTATTACTTAGTTATCATCGATATCTTAGATCCATCCAGTGTGGGAACAGCAGAAATCCAAATGTCTTCCGTCTCTTTCTCAAGTTCTATCTGTCGATTTGATATAGAGACATGCTTCAATTGTTTTAGACTATCACCATCAAATCCATGGAATAGAACCGGCAGTAAGGAAGACTTGAAATCTTGGAACACGGAAGCACTAGAGGACTGATTGGTCCGAGCATAGACAGCCATGCTGAAGAAGAAGATCAATGTCAGAAACACGAGCGCTCCCGCATATGCCATCCATGCCCACCGAACATGAACGCAGGTAGTAATTCGGTACATTTCTCCAGTGGCAGGTGTCTTGAACCCTTCCCACCCATTTTGACGTATATGCGTCGTCAATGAGTTGGTCATGCTGCTCATCATTCCTTGTAGATCCTCTAGGGTCCCGTTTCCCGATCCAGCGTTCCAGATTGCCATTAATGTTTCACTACCATTAAAGCCAGGAACCTCTTCTCTAGGTGACGATAGAACTTCTCCTGAGAAGATTTTGTCGAAAAGGTTGGTTTGCAGAGAGACGATCGAGTCTGTATACATTGTATATATACATTTTGCAGGTACGGCTTCAAAAGCTTTTCTTGTTGTGTCATTTCCACTGCATAGATCAGGATGCGTGTTTCCAGGTGCTGTCGCGCATGGGCTGCCAGAAGCCCTAAGATTTGCATCGAATGTAGGCGCATATAAAGGCGCTTCTTCGGAGCCGTTGCGAAATGAAACATTGTAAGGAAGCCACCGTGTTGTGTCGTCGAAATGGTAGCCTGGTCTTTTCAGAATATCCCGTTGGTCTGGAGTTTGCAAACAATCTAGATCGGCCTTCGAGAAAGCCATGACATTGGTTCTATCCATGACATTGGTTCTATTGTAATCCCTAGAGACGAGGTTGAATTCGCCTCGACTTTCTTCCACGAGGCTTTCCTCTAGCCTACCGTTTGCCACTTTAGCGGTGAACGTCTTGACACAAGGGACGATATTACATCGATATCCTTTGGTATTTCGCCTCGGATTGTAAGGGGTTGATGTATTATCATAACGAATCATGACTATGTCGGTACCTGTGAAAAGCGAACTTGAAGTGCGCGAGATGAGGTCAGGCTGCTGACCTCTCCCAGGGATCATTTGAGCACGCGATAGTGTCACGTTGGACTCGCCAAGTGCCAAACTGAAGTTCAAAAACATAAGGTCGGTCGTGGTGGTGTATTCCTCTTGGTATTCAATGATTCTCATCTCAGAGCTTGCATCTTTGCAAGAGCTGCAGTATCCAAGAGTTGAGTAATGTCTTGAGAAAGTGCAGTTTCCAGTGTCGCAAGCGTATGCTGGTTCAGGCTGTTGCGAAGCAAACATGCCATTATTCACAGCACGGCGAACATTCACTGGAACGACAGCTAAATTGCTGCTTCTCTGTCCCGTGACAATTTCCCGTCCAATCTATCAAAGATAATCAGGTTAGTTTCTCCCTTATTCATCCACAAAGCAACGGAGACCATACTTCGCTGTATACATTCGTGCGAGCAATCGTGCTATTATTCGGAACTCGCACCTCACACTCAGAGTTTCGGATGATTTGTTGCGAGAATGGATCGAGCAATAAGAGGAGGATTGTAAGGAGAGCCCCAAATGAAGAGATAAAAGGAAGCGCATATATTGTTTTCCTCGGATAGTATTGATTCTTCCAGAGGAGTTCGAACGACCCGTATGGACCACGAGATGCGTTGTCATGCGCAACAAAAGTCGAGAGAGACTGCGGCCGACCCGAAATGGAAACCCACTTGAGATGGCTGATTCCTTCTGCCAAGACCAGTCCGGCTGCACCCTTTATGACGAGAGTGAAAATGGCAATAATGGCGTTGACGGTCAGACCAAATTGCCATTGTGGCAGGGGCTTGCCCTCGTGAGTGTGGATAAGAGCTACGATACCGAGAAGTCCGCCGAGAGCGATTACACAGCAAGTAGTCTCTAGCCACCACAAGCTAAAGTACGGATGGGTAAGGAGGAAATTCCGGCGGAAATTAACAAGCCTTCTCCAGGGGAAATTTATCCAGTTCCCAGTGTGCGCTCTTTCTGAAGTCATACGCCATTTGTCCTCCTTTGTTCCTGCGGGTTTGTTGAGAGGTTGTGAATCCGCTGCTGGAGCTTCGTTTTGTTCCGAAAGCAAAGATGAGGAAGCATCGTCTCTTTGATGGTGTTGTGAGAGGTCGTTTGAAACCTCGTTTGGTCGTTTTGGACTTTCGGTAGTAGGGTCATTCCCGGTGGACTGAAGAGTCCCTGGCATTATGCTGGGTTGGAAGAAGAAGGTACTACTTCAAACGGTTACGGAAATTCGTCTCAATAACGATGGGAGGAATACCTTAGCTCTTATGCGCTTTGGAATCGCCATATCGGGTTCCGATACCAAACAAGAACCCTTGTCTTAATTTTACTAATCCAAATGGCTTATCTGCGGCGCGGTTCTTGGCTGACAAGGAAACCTTGTACCTAAGAAAACGGATACACCAGAATAATTCACCCCCTACTCCACCTGTAATATGATCGTGATTTATTATTTGATCAGCAAATTAGGTGTATTAATAGCATTTTAATAGCCCTAAAGATTGGAGCATAGTCCTTAAGGTCGTAGGGATACTGAACAGTTAAAACAGGTATAGTGGTGAAGTAGGTTTCCTCGCTTACTGTGTGAGTCCAGTTTTCATTGTCAACTGAGGGGCGGGCCACTCAACCCTAAACCAAACTAGGCGAGTGGCGCGGGTAATAAGGCAAACCAATAATGCAAAAGAGAATGCAAATCACTGCCATCTTCTCATGTTGCTTACGTTCGTATATTGAAACGGAGCGGGGTTGTCCTTGAAGGGGAAGCCTGAAGGTTGTTATACACCGGGTCATCAATTATTGACAGGGCTTAGCAGATATGCAACCGATGCTGAGAACGTCGAATTAGAATGTACTGGAGGCATCCTTTCGCCTGAACATCAGCGACGGATTAGCTCTCCGTCTGGAGGCTACCAATAATGATCTGTCATTTTATCGCCTTGCTCTTTTCGCGTAGCAGGTGTCTCTGTAGAGCCTTAGGCGCAAAATGTTTATTAGATAGACAACGCGTCGTATGGTATGTTAAGAGAATCATAGAATAGTGATGTACTTTAACGCTTCTTAACTGACGTTTTCCCGCAGTTTGGGTGCTAAAATACCTTGAAACAACTAGACTTACCGTTCACCTTATTTTCAAGGAGGATCCGCGTCCATTGTCTTCACATCGGCTACACACCCCCTGCGGCACCGATAACAACCTAAATACTTCTCGAATTCAATCTTCTTCTCCACCGACTTGATCATATCCTTTGTCTACTCGCTCCCCGGCCTCCACCACTACTGCACGTCGTGCCCTACTGTGCCTCAACGGTGGCTGTACTATCTTTGTCACTGCTGCCATCAATTGATGATCGCCCCCTACCTACATATACATAGGTAGAGAGCGGCTAGGCACGTGATCGGAGCTCGGGGTCGCGGCCTTCTTCTTGTGCCGCTTACAAGCTAGCACAGACTTGGCCTAGTGCTTCCGAGAACTATATTTCCACAGCTACCTACCTACTTTCATGTCTGCGCCACTGGCAAACGGCTGTCCCCCGGATTCATGCCACACGATGGCATTAAACAATGTCTTGAACATTCAGTCGTGCACCGTTCAAGACGATGACGTCTTTGGGCCTGTTGTCGTCTCTTCGTGTCGTGGCGGCTTCGACTTCACGCTGCTCTTCGAGCAAGCTATCCTCTCTTGTGGCCCTTCGGCCCTCTTTCTGCTCATCGTACCCCTCAGGATCATCTGGCTCTACGGACGCACTATCGTCACATCTCAGCGTCACCGGGCGCTACAAAAGAAAACTGTGAGCGCTGACCACTGTCATTACTGCCTGAAATCTCTACAGATACTCATGACGTTATTAATTTTTAGGCTGCCATAACAGTCCTGGTAGCTGCTCAATTGACCTTATTGATACTATGGGCAACGAAGCCTGCTCAGCGAACATCGGCGTCTGTCCCCTCCGCCGCTTTGACGTTTTTATGCGCTCTGGCAATGTACCCGCTCTCCTACCTTGAGCATACCCGTGCTATCCGGCCATCAACTGTGCTGGAAGTATATCTGATCTTTACGCTACTTCTTGACATACCACAAGCTCGCACTCTCTTTCTCCGGAGTGATGTCAATTCCATTGCCGCGCTTTACGTCGTTGCTATTGCTGCCATGGTCCTGGTATGGTGGTTGGAGTCATGCAACAAGACGGCTGACCTGAAGGAGCCCTATAAAGGATACCCCCCAGAAGCAATCAGCGGGGTCTGGAATAGGACCCTCTTCTTATGGCTCAATTCGCTTTTTGTCAAGGGTTTCAAGAGGTTGTTATCGCTCGATGATCTATGGGAGAATCCTCCAAATCTATCTTCTGAGAAGTTACGGGATGAGATGCAGATCACATGGGATCGACGACGTAGGTTGTTTCTTTGTTAAAACCCGGAAAGAAGGCCGCTGATGATATCAAGGTACGCCGGAGCGACGCTACGCCTTGATCTGGGCTTGCGCAAAATGCCTTCGTTGGTCGTTACTCTCCGTTGTTCCAGCTCGACTTTGTCTGATCGGTTTCAACTACGCCCAGCCTTTCCTTATCACCCGCATGATTGACCTTGTCAGCAATCCCCAGCAGTCTGAAACATACTACAATAACAGTCTAGGCCTCATCGCCGCAGCAGCCATGATCTATGTTGGTATTGCGCTGTCTACTGTGCGATACATGCATGCCTTATACCGGTCGATAACGATGCTACGGGGAGGGTTGGTGGGGCTCATTTTCAACAAGACCCTGATATTGCAAGATGGTGTTTATGATGAATCGGCTGCGGTTACCCACATGAGTACCGACGTTGATCGAATAGCAACTAGCATGCAAAGCATGAATGAGGTGTGGTCACGACTTATTGAAGTTGCCATTGGAGTCTGGCTGCTATCCATTCAACTGGGTGCCGTCTCTGTGATACCCATTCTCGTTGTTCTCTGTGAGTGAAGAAAGAATCACAATTTCCTGGCTGACGCTCCATACTGAGAATCCTGCAGTATGCGCTGGTATCAATACATATGCCTCCAAGTTTGCGAGCGAAAAACAGAAGATCTGGAGCGCAAAGATCCAGACCCGTATTGCATCTACTGCTTCAATGCTGGGTGCTATGAAGAGTGTTAAGATGATGGGTTTGGCCGGACTATTGTCGAAAAGTATCCAAAGCCAGAGGGCTGACGAGATGAAGTCTGCCGACGGCTATCGGTGGTTGGTGGTTTTAACCAATATGACCGGCTATACTCCCCAGATTTTCGCCCCAGTATTGACCTTCATTGCCTACGAGATCAAAGCACGCGTTCAGGGATCTGATAGTCTTTCGACGAACCAAGCTATCACGTCGCTTGCCACCATCACCCTTTTGACCACACCAGCCTCTACCTTCTTGACGGCTATCCCCGAGACGGGCGCGGCCATTGGCTGTTTCGAACGTATCCAAAAGTTCCTTGTTGCTCCCTCGTGGGAAGATTATCGCCAGCACACCACGCAAGAAGAATACACATTTAAACGACCTTCTCGATCCGGTGCCATCGAAAACGTCGAACTCCAGTCAGTCCGCACATCCAACGGAAAGTTAGCTCATAGTGAAAGTGGAGCCGAGGAGGCTGCAATTGTTGTTCGCGATGTCACGGTGAAACCTTCTCCGACTGCTGTTGCTGCCATCAGGGAAATTAATATACAGTTTAAACTTGGCTCGACCACCATCATCACAGGCCCCGTCGGGTCTGGAAAATCGACCTTGATCAGGGCTATATTAGGGGAACTTCCATTAGAACGAGGAGATATCTCTGTATCCTCGTTGGACATGTCATACTGTAGCCAAACCCCATGGATCGTAAATACAACTATCCGACAGAACATATGTGGTCCAAGCTCGTCTGCATCTTCCAACATCGACGAAGAGTGGTACAATTCGGTACTGCAAGCTTGCGCACTTGATCAAGATTTGCAGCAGCTGGCAGATGGAGATCAAACTAGACCTGGAAGTCGCGGCATGACACTGTCCGGGGGGCAAAAGCAACGTGTCGCTCTCGCTCGTGCTGTCTATGCTAAACCATGCATTGTTCTTCTCGATGATGTGATAAGTGCATTGGACAACAAAACCGAGAAAGTAGTAGTTGACCGGTTGATGGGTCCAGATGGACTCTTCCGTAAGCTCAACTCCACCGTGGTGCTGATAACCCATTCAACTCGCCATTTCCATCTCGCAGACCACATTGTAGTACTTGGAACCGATGGCAAGGTCGCGCAACAAGGCAACTTCCACCAACTTCGAGAACAGGAAGGTTTTATCAGCGATCTAGTCCTAGGTGCTGACCAGACCAAGAGTGAAGCAAAACCAGCAGAGAAATCTGGGCTTAAGAAGAAAAAACCTCAAATCAAAACGGTCACTGCGACGGACGTTTCGGATCTGACACGGAAGACTGGCGATATCGCTGTGTACAGATACTATTTCAAGTCTATCAGCTCTATCGGTACTTTCTGCTTCCTAGCCTCCACGGCCTTATTCGTTTTCACGCAATTCTTCCCGCAGATATGGCTGGTCTGGTGGACGGAAGCAAACGGCCACGAAACGGCAAAATATATGAGCGTCTACATCATCCTTGCGGTGGCCTCGTGGATTTTCAGAGCCGGAACGCTGTGGTGGATCCTGCTCTGGATATCGCCTCGGTCTTCGATCAAACTCCATCAGATCCTATTAAATACGGCGGTGAAAGCACCCCAGTCTTTCTATGCCAAAACGGACACCGGTGTCACATTAAACCGGTTTAGTCAGGATATTGGCTTAATCGATAGGATGTTGCCCCTGGCCTGTGGCAGGGTCGTACTAGCTGTTTTCACGATCTTTGCTCAGACCGCCTTGATCGCGCAAGGATCCAGCTACATGGCAATCGCCATCCCGTTCATCATTGTTGCTTTTTATGGCCTACAAAAGGTCTACCTTCTCACGTCTCGACAGCTTCGATTCTTGGACCTTGAAGCCCGAAGTCCCGTCTATGCTCATTTCCTCGAATGCTTGGAAGGCTTATCTACAATACGCGCATTCGGTTGGGCCAACGATGCTCAGATGATGAAAATCGAGCGGCTAGATAGGTCCCAACGCCCATACTATCTCCTCTATTGCCTCCAGAGATGGCTCTCATTGGTCCTCGACTTAATGGTAGCCGCTGTCGGAATTGTAGTTGTCGCGTTAGCAATAAGAGTGCCTGGTCAATCGAGCGGAGCTGCTATAGGTATCGCATTGAACAACATCCTAGGTTTCAACCAATCTCTTCGAGTCCTAGTAGAGAGTTGGACCCAGCTTGAGACTTCACTTGGGGCAATTGCTCGATTGAGGAACTTTGAGCTGACTACTCCTCCGGAAGACAAGCCCCAAGAGCGAGCAACGCCACCTGCTGCATGGCCTGACGAAGGGAGGATCGACTTCAAGGATGTGACTGCCTCGTACGGTCCTTCGGCACCTGCTCTTCAGAACATATCTATGACTATTCTGCCGGGACAGAAGGTTGGCATTTGCGGCCGCACTGGCAGGTGAGCATTCCATGGCTGTGTTTGCAGAATATTCATCTAACTAGCGCAGCGGAAAATCTTCCCTTCTTTTGTCTCTATTTCGCCTTATCGAACTTACGGGTGGTAAAATCGAGGTCGATGGTTTAGACCTTGCTACCCTACCGCGCGAGACCGTCAGGACGCGCCTGATAGCTATCCCCCAAGACCCCTTCGCCTTATCGTCTTCAGTCCGCGAGAATGCTGATCCATCAGGCTCCTCCAAGGATGAAGACATCATCGAATCCCTGAAAAAGGTCCAATTGTGGTCGATCATCGAGTCCCGCGGTGGGCTCGACGCGCAAATGAAAGCGCAGCCACTCTCGCACGGCCAACAACAACTTTTCTGCCTTGCACGGGCCATGTTGCGAGAAAGCAAAATCTTAGTGCTTGACGAGGCAACAAGTAATATAGATGCTGAAACAGATACACTTGTGCAACGCATTATCAGGAAAGAATTTTCACGACATACCATTCTCACGGTCGCACACAGACTTAACACTATCGAGAATAGCGACGTTGTAGCTGTCCTGGACGGGGGGAGGCTTGCAGAATTTGGTTCTCCGGCGGAATTGTTGGCTTATGAAGGGTCATTATTTAAACAGTTACATAGTGGCTAAAAAAGGTAATTTATGTTTAACGCAGAATTGTAGCAAATAAATTTAATTTATTTCCTACTTTTAGAATTTACTCGTCTCTTTGCATTGTACAAACTAATTTAGAGAATTATAATGCCGCCGTCGCCGCCATTGCCGGCACGGCTGTTGGGCACAAGTGCGTCGCCACCCTTACCACCCTGTTTATTAATTAGCTACGTACTATATTAGGCCTTGGGTAGGCACCAAAAACCCTTTGTAACAGGGAAGCCTTACATTAGCAACACCAGAGCCATCTTTGCCAGGAATAGGAACATTGCCGCCGATGGCTGACGTACCAATCCCGATGGCTGAGGCACCGGATATAAAGCTGATGCCACGCTCCTTGGATCTGGCATTCAGCAGTCCGGAGGTTATGGAAAGGCTGGGATCAAGACGTTTAGTGTGAATAGTAATTGACGAACCAGGGTCCTAAAATAACCAGTAAGTAGGGTACAAGCGGGAGGAGTGCGGTTGAACTACATTTCCCACAGAGCCTCCAGTGGCATGGCCACCAATGGAAACGGCACCGCCTCCAGCCTCGACGGTGTGGCTACCAATTGAGATCTTAGAGTTGACACCAAGGTCATTGGCAAGGCTACGTTTCTCCGCAGGGACCTTAATCGGGTGCCCGTCGACAACAACAGCTGGAATACCGAGACCGATTTCGCGTGGGTTAGGGGTGGGTACTCCAAGAGTGAGTCCCGTGATAAGGGAAATCACGATGGCAGATCTCATGATGTTAGCGAATAAAGATAGGGAAAAGTGCAATAGGATGCCAGTAAAATTAAAAACAAGGGGAATAAGAATAAGAATAAGATATGATGTAAGAGAAGAAGAAGAGGAGCAGGCAGAAGGGTTCTCAACAGATCTAGTTCCAGACTAGTAATTGCTTTGCCGTGAAGTTTGCGAGGGAAATTTTACTCAGTATTTCTAGAGATAAGTTGTAGTAGAGATGAGCCTTAATAACTAGTCGGTGACTCTTGTCCGATTTTCTGCCAGTTTGAGATATTTAGCACTCAGCGCTAGTGGTATCAAGTTGATATATGCAAATTTTCTATCGCGACATAAGCGAGCCCTCTATTTGTCAATTATCCGCTATAGGGCCGTAACATTTTACTCTACGTGCATAATATTGCTAGGAAACTAGACCTACTTAGATACAAAATACTAAGATAGTTGCTATCCTAATATGCTCAACACGTTAAGAGTGTCACAAATAAAACAGTAGGAAGAAGTAGAGGGGTAAGAAGGCTAGAAGGTAGGGGTAATATGCCGCTTAGTTGGGCAGGAGAAGCGATTCACATTAGACAGTCGGTGTTCATGTTACAAGCTTTCGCATATAGGAAACTTTGCAAGTAGGGCCGTGAGAAGGCCCTTTATGTTTCAAAATAGACGATTCTAGAAAGACTTATTATACATGCTATAGCAGCGGCAACGGCTAAGGCTACAATATATCGGGCTGGTATACCTTAAAGTAGATGCACAGCCACATAGAGAAGGCGGAGCCACGTAATACGCTAGCCAGGTTTCGTCTCAAACGCAGTAGGAACCAGTCAATGAGAGTTACATAGTTCGCAGGAGATGTCTAAACAAGCTCTAGACCAAGTAGGTACCAAGCACGCTAAGAAGCTTGATACAATGCTACAGGGTAAAAAATGTCTCGCTAATGCTAAAGTGCGCAAGCGCAGGGCTACCACGGGGAATGGTTCGGATTAGATTCACAACTACCCTAGAATCTTGCACGTGGAACGAATGTCTTGCCTATGACACGCGCCGAATAGCCGCTTAGTTAGCATGTCACCGATAGCTCGCCTGATTTGGAAAGGTCGGACGACAACCAAACTCGCGAGGAGGCTTCAGGAAACGCGGTCGCCGCCCATAGAAGATGGAAGAGAGGACTTATGAATCCCACGTCGTGAGCTCGGGTCTTGGCACTTCACTTCGGTTTGTCTGGTAGGTTGCATCAGTCAAGGTACCTGGCGGGCTGCTGGCTAACTTGCTAAGCCAGCAGCGGAGTTTCGGCTGATTCCATGCGCGCTCGGCTATTTCCCATCGGAGTTCGGCCAATATTGTGCAGATGCTTAGTAGGTGAGCCTCAGCAACGCTAAAAACTAGCCGCGGTATGTATCAATAAACGCCACAAAACTACTTGGAAACGTCATCAGCAAAGCATCGTACGTACACGCGTTTTACATAAGGAGTGCCCAAACTGGTTTAGTTATACGAAGCAGAAGCACAATGCTGAAGTGCGATTAATGCATTACCTTTTTTGTCTCTTGTCGCTTGATGGCATGTCCCGCTTTCTACCAGCGACTTGTACTGGCTTTTACTTAAGACAGGGATCAGCTCTGCGTTTGACAGCCATTAAAGTCCACGACTGTTTTGCAAGAGAACCCATATCGGCGCCGATAATATACTAGAGATAAAACAACTAAGTTATGAAATCTGGGGTCGCCATTGCCCTCTGTCTCCGCTGCGGCGCGTCTCCAAATGTTCTTTGGTAGACCATCCCACCTCGCCTGCCTCTGAAAGTCGTACCTGCCACTTCCTTAGTGTTATTCAAACCCGGCTGCCATCTTGTTGGAAGTCTCGTTTAGGCTGTGTATTCGAAACTGCAAAACTACCACCTGTACCCTTCTGAGCAATAGCAGCCTTAAATTATCTAAGAGGCCTATCAAAATACAACACGCCACCCCTGTCCATCGCAGTGTCGGTCCAATTACCAGCATTGTCATACAGTTGCCGTCAGACTCGTTCACCCTGGTCCTTAATGCCATGCAACTTGGTTAAATGACACCGCTATAAAATTTTGTTGCCTTACCTAACCTCTATCTTGCTTTCCATGAAATCATATAAATATATGCATTGCCATCTCTCGTTAATGAACCATCATCGCACAACACTTCGGTTCTCTTCTTCCACTATTTTACTCCTTCTCAACGAGTTGATCTCGAAACTTCTATTCTTCCCACACCTACGGCTATTTCGAATTCCTTCTTCTTACACAGTCAGTTGCAACTGCTCTCAACATTCATTGTTACCTTACTTTTACCCACATCAAAAATGAAGGGCTCTGTCATCATTGCTATTGGCTCCGCCGCTCTGGCTGTAGCAGCTCCCGTTAGTGTTGACATTGCGGGCCGCTCTACTACAGTCGTCACTGGTGGAACTGGGATTGGTTTCGAAGGCAAGGGCAGCGGCGGTAATGTTGCTAATGGCGGCAACGGTGGCAACAGCCGTAAAGGAGACGGTGGTAATGGTGGAAGCGGAGGCATTGCGCGCCGCGATACTACAGTCGTCACTGGTGGAACTGGGATTGGTTTTGAAGGCAAGGGCAGCGGCGGTGGTGTTGCTAATGGCGGCAACGGTGGCAACAGCCGTAAAGGAGATGGTGGTAATGGTGGAAGCGGAGGTATTGCGCGCCGCGATACTACAGTCGTTACTGGTGGAACTGGAATTGGTTTTGAAGGTAAAGGCAGCGGCGGTGGTGTTGCTAATGGCGGCAACGGCGGCAACACCCGGAAAGGAGATGGTGGTGATGGTGGAAAGGGAGGGTATGTTTCTCCCTTCCTAAAGCGTGATTACAACTAACACAAAGGCAGAATCGGTGCTCGTTCGACTACAGTTGTTACTGGTGGGACTGGAATTGGTTTTGAAGGTAAAGGCAGCGGTGGTGGTGTTGCTAATGGCGGCAACGGCGGCAACACCCGTAAAGGAGATGGTGGTAATGGTGGACAGGGAGGGTATGTTTCTCCCTTACTAAAACGTGATTACAACTAATACGAAGGCAGAATTGGTGCTCGTTCTACCTCTATCTTCTCCCTTATCGCCCGCAAGCTTAGCATTATCTCCGGTGGGCCTGCTATCTCGATTGACGGCAATGCTAAGGGCGGCGATGTCGGTGATGCCGGCAACGGCGGCAACGGCGGCAACAATGGCGGCAAAGGCGGCAATACTGTTATTAACTCGAAGAACTAAAGAATAGGCTACCTAACATGGTTTCGTAATAACATTCCTGTGGAGCATGATCGAATTGATGTACTACTAGTGCACCACGGCGCCGATTAACGTCAAGATAGGATTCTAGCGTTCCTAGTTAGTAATTGAAAAGTTGGCAAACAATTGTTATAAATATCAATCCATCCCAGTTTTCGCGCAATTTTAAAAGTTACTCCGTCGTGAAGGGTAAACCTGTGACGGTTCAAGGGCACGAACGAGGTCGAGTGCAGCTTGGGCAAAATGATTGTTTACAAGGAGAGGAAGAGATTCCTAAGGAAAACTCTGACTTAAGCTACTTGCATAATATTCACAACGTGAAACTATTCATAAAGTATGAAAGTCACGTGATCGTTCCCTCACATATGGACCTCCCTTACTCCATCGCTTCTGATTCTTCCACGTCTTGCTCAGCCTGGAGGCGAGCACTTTGCACTTCTTGTTTCGTAGGTCTAGGTTTGTTTTTGTAGCGCTTCTCAAACTCTTTGATGGCTATGTGAGCGTTGACGACGTTGTGCAGTGGCT
>KZ805697.1:0-27562 GCA_003073855.1 Periconia macrospinosa
CCCCCCCCAAAAAAAAAAGAGAAATTACAAACACTCCTCCAACGCTTTGTCCATCTCCAGAATTCTACAACTCAGGCTCAACATCCCAACTCACCGTCCACGAAAACACCACCGCATACTCCAAATACCGCCTACGTCCCCGCGTGCTCCGAGACGTCTCAGCCTGTAATCCATCAACAACAGTCTTCGGGCGCAAGATCGATTTCCCGCTATGCATCTCGCCGGCAGGACTTCAAGCCATAGCGCACGCCTCAGGCGAGCTTGCCACGAGCCGCGCCTGCGCAAAACGCAACGTGCACATGGGCGTATCCTCCTTTGCGAACTTCAGCGTCGAAGAGATCGTTGATGCCGCTAGATCACCATCATCAACAGACTCGGAAAAGAAAGCCCACATAGCACACACCATGCAACTCTACACGCTCCGAAACCGCGCTTTACAAACGCGCATGATCCAACGCGCCGAGAAAGCAGGCTGCACCGCCATATTCCTCACAGCAGATAGTCCCGTGCTAGGTGTGCGCTACAACGAGTACCGCAATGACTTCCGCACGCCGGCTGGGTTGTCGCTGCCCATGTTCGACCTCTCGTCAGCCGCGATCCGCGCGCAGACGCACGATGGGAATTTCGCGGGGTTGAACTCGGATCGGCATGCGTGGGGTGAAGAGGTCAGGTTTCTGAGGAGCGTGACGGAGAAGATGGAGATTTGGATTAAGGGGGTTTTGACGGCCGAGGATGTGGTGCTGGCGAGGGAGTTTGGGTGTGAGTTTTTCGTCTCTTTTGGAGAGTGCTAGAGTTGTTTGTCTTCAAGTATTTGAAGTTTGGTGTTATGTGGTGTTCTGAGAACTTTGATGGGCCAGTTCATTGAGGTGTTATGGCTTGAGTTTTACTGACTATATATTCACGACTTAGGTGACGGGGTTATCGTTAGTAATCACGGGGGCAGGCAGCTCGACGAGACGCCCGCTACGATCGACGTATTGAGTGAATGCGTGGAAGCTGCCGAGGGGAAAATCCGCGTTCACATCGACGGCGGGATCCGATCCGGTGCCGACATCTTCAAAGCATTGGCATTAGGGGCGGAGTGTTGTTGGGTAGGGCGACCCGCTATTTGGGGGCTGGCGGTGAGTAGCCTTTTTTCTTCTCCGTAATTTTGTATAATGGATCGTGGGGTTTGCTAATGTCATGGGGGTTTATAGTATAATGGTGAGGCGGGCGTTACGAAAGCGCTGGATATTCTTTACGACGAGTTCCGGAGGTGTATGCAGTTGACAGGGTGTAATTCTGTGGAGGATATTACGAAAGCTAAATTGGGGGTTGTGAGGGCTGATGGGCCGTTAGCGCGACTATAGCGAGGACAGTTGATGATGAGGTTAAGGCCGATGACGAATTATTCATAATGATATGGGAGAATACGTTGAGCGGATACGAGGTTGAAGATAGGGTGCAATAATTTTGTTTTTCGGAGGGCTGGTTTTGTTTCGACGAATATTTTTCTTATTTAGACAACGAGGTATTTCCTATTCATATACTCAAGAATATTCGTAATTCTATAGTCATTGAACGCTATACACGCTTCACCAGACCATACTTGATGGCGGAAACTTGCCTCGACCGACCAACCTTTCTATCCCAAAACTCCCCACAACAACTTCAAATCATCATTTCTTCTTAGACTGCGGCGCAGGGCTGTGGCCGCGACTCGACGTATCCGTCTGTCCAGCCATCCATCCAGCGAGATCGAAATTCTGAATCTGCTTCGCGGTATCCGTAGTAGAGCTACCTGTGACGCCCTTCTTCTGCATCTCCTCGAACTCTGCCTTCATCTCGGGGTCCACTGTTCGTGTGTTAGCTCGGTCTACCCTAGTACAGGGTATGGGAGTAATGAACATACTGTTCTCCATGATATACGGCATACCAAAAATCAAGCCCATCGACACAAGCGCCATAAGAATCATAGGATTCTTCAAGAATGACAAAGGCGAAACTGCATGCAAGTTAGCCCCACCAACTCCCTCCTTGTTATAAAAAAGGACACTCACAGCCCGTCCGTTCTTGATAAAACGCCTTCAATCCCAAAGGCCTGACCTCAATCACCAACCCATTCCCACCCTGCCCCCTATTTTCGCCTTTATTTTCCCACTCATTCCCGACGAAAGTCTGCCACGCCTTTACGACTTCCTTCTTCTCTCCGCTCCCTTCCACAGCTTCTTCCAACGTGACATCAATGCGCAGCGGTTCGAAAGCAAAGTCCCGGCAATGTACGGTAGCGAGATAGCTCCCGACAGATACATTGTTGAAGTTGAAGGAGTTCGAGCGGGTAATGTAAGCGTCTTGGGGTGGACCAGAAGATTGGAGGGTAGCGTGGGTTGTGGAGGGAAGAATGGATGGGTTTACGAGGGGTGTGGCGGGGACATGGAGCATGAAGCGCGCTGCTGAGGCTACGGAGGCCAGAGAGGCTATGGTAGAAAGGGAGGTCCACATCGTTGGGATTGTGTTTTGGGGAGATTGGTGACGTTGGAGAAATGCGGAGGGAAGTGGTCAGTCTATCACTATGGATGGCTCTCGGGTAAATGTTAATCCGTCTTCCAACTCAGCTGGGCCCCCACTACCACTCTACCGTACTAATATTGATAGTTCGTTTCCATCTTCTTGGATTGTGAAACGCGGAGATTTTGGTGTCAGGTATGATTGATCCTTAACTGTTGTCACTATACCGGTATATATTTTCAATTATGGAAAATTTTTCCATCTGAAGTCCTTACCAGGGCGTGTAGCTCAGTGGTAGAGCGCCCGCTTTGCATCTCGAAGCCTGCGGGAGGTCTAGGGTTCGATCCCCTACCCGTCCAGATGCGTAAATCGCATTTCTTTTTGTGGTTTTTGGTGTTGTGGAGGAAGGGGTGTGAAAAAGATGGATGTTGAAGTTGGTCACGTGCACGAACTCGGTAGAGCCACGTGCATTGATCTCGGTAGCCACGTGCTTCCATGGACTCACGGGTCTCTCTTTCCATCCCATCCATCCAACTTTATTTTTTGAAAGTTGCATGTAAAAACTGATCCATTCCCCATATCCTGATTCTGTATATGATTCCAGGCAGATTCTTCTCTTGGTATTAAAGCTTCCTGGAGCCAACCGGCCTACAGATCTCCTTGTCAAGGGTACGTACGTACGTACATTTATAGGTAGACTGGAGCATATCTAGTTATCACTAACAATTGTGCTGCGTTTTCCTTGGGGGTGATTCTCAAATACTGTGTTTTGTGATTCCTACGTTTTCACATGTTCTAATCTAATTCACGGTTCGTTACGGCTGTAATTGCGTACCTAGTTTTTATTCATGTTAGTTACAACGATGCATTCTGATCACACCACGCAACGGTATCACATATAGGCACACTACACGAAGAGAAGTTCTATGAGCACTTTGCATAAATTGCATAAACAAGAGATTGGGGGTGTTGTAGTAGATGAACACCAAGCCGGCAAGAGAAGGGTTACACACACACACACACACACACACACACACACAAAATTACTTAATGAACTGGTATTCTCTCTTCTTGCTACACAATCCCCCCATCTACATACGTACAACAACAACACACATACATATAGCTCTTGTACTACTACTACTAACCCTCCCTCTACTCTACCACCGCGAAGATGCTTTAAACACAAGGAAAAATGGGATCTTTCAAGAGGGAAAAGAAACTCCACAAGACATGATGAGGAGGAAGAGGATTATGTACAATTGGATGTTTGTTTTTTATTGTTCTCCACTTCCACGAGAAAGAAACTCTTTTTTTAACTTTACACGCCGTAGGCGACCTGGGGATTCGGCTCGCCGGGGGCCATGAAGTTTGTCTCCGAGTTCTTGGCTGCCTTTGCCGCCGAGCAACGGGCCATTGTGGGGGAACTGTACCATTTAGTTAGATATCTGTGATTCAATACATCCAGCGATTAACGAATAACTTACTTTCTTGAGATGACGTCTGTGAAGAAGAAGTTCTCAATGGGCTTCTTGAGCGCCTGTCCACTTGGCTTGGAGCCCTTGTTCTGGTCGACGAGCTGCACCTTGCTCAAGCCCGGAAGGGCGACGGGCTCAACAACATCGTAGCTGCGGAGAGCGGGGGAAATCTCCTGCATACGATCCCGGAGAGCCTCGACATCGTCGTACGGAAGCTCAGCGTCGAGGTATTCAGATGCTGCACGGATGATCTTCCAGTCTTCTCGCGAGGCACCAGGGAGGCCAACGGCAGCACGGGTCATTTGCACACGGCCCTCAGTGTTCACGTAAGTAACAGACTTCTCAGTGTATGCGGCACCGGGGAGGACGACGTCAGCGAGCTGTGCGCCACGGTCACCGTGATGGCCTTGGTAGACGACAAAGGCATCCTTGGGGATCTCGGCCTCGTTGATCTCATCAGCTCCGAGGAGCCACACAAACTTGGGGGTTGTGTTTGCAACCTCTGGTGACGGTACTGTAAAGCCAACCTCGAAAGCACCAGTTCGCGAAGCCGTTCGCTGAAGAACGTTGTAGCCGTTCCATTCGGGCGTCTGGAAGTTGGCCTTGGACTTCTCTACAAATGCACCAACTTGCTCGTAAATGGATTTAGCGTCAGGGTGCTCGGTGACAGCGCTGCCGACAATAATCAACGGCTTCTTGGCAGACTGTAGTTTCTTGCCGAATTCGCCAGAGAAAACGCTCTTGAGGTCAGTGGCAGACGATCCAAGGTTCTCGTATTCGAAAGTGCTCTCAAAGTCCTCACCAACAAGACCAACGGCAAGGTCGGACCTCAGCCATTGCTTCCTGATACGGGCGTTGAGTACTGCAGCCTCGTGTCGTGGGTTGGTGCCGATAAGGAGAATGGCATCCGCCTCTTCTACACCGTAGATCTTGGAGTTGAAGGCATAGTTTGAGCGAACGTCGACACCGTGCGCAATAGGTTCGCTGCCACCGGGCTGGTCGAGGGCCAGGTTGTCAGAGCCAAGTTTGTTGGCAAGGTCTTTCATAGCAACCAAGGTCTCAGTCTCCGTCAAGTGGCCAGCAACGGCCTTGAACTCGTTGCCCTTGGGTGCTATCCTCTTGTAGGCGTTACCGATCTCAACAAGTGCTTGTTCCCACGAGGCTGGCTGGAACTGGTTGTCCGCCCTAATGAGAGGGTTCACAAGTCGCTGTGTGCTGAGGGCATCACAGGCAAAGCGTGATTTGTCGTCAATCCACTCCTCGTTGATGTCGTCGTTGAGCCTGGGAAGAATCCTCATGACCTGCATACCGCGAGCATCCACGCGGATGTTGGAGCCTAGACCGTTTAGCACATCAATGGTTTCCGTGTGGTAGAGTTCCCAGGGTCGGGCCTTGAAGGCATATGGCTTAGAAGTAAGAGCACCGACGGGGCAAAGATCGATAACGTTTCCGGACATTTCAGAGTCGAGTGTCTTCTCGAGATAGGTACCGATTTGGATATCGTTGCCACGTCCGGTGGAACCCATCTCGGGGGCGCCCGCAACGTCGTTGGAGAATCGAATACATCTTGTGCAATGAATGCATCGGTTCATGGAAGTCTGCACACTCTCAGCAGACGTCCTTCAGGTGACACCACTTGCATATATCCTACCTTGATCAAAGGTCCGATGTTCTTGTCCTCAACAGCACGCTTGCCACCGACCTCGTGGAATCGCCCGCGGTCGGCACCGTATCGCATGGACTGATCCTGCAAATCACACTCGCCTCCCTGGTCGCAAATCGGGCAGTCAAGCGGGTGGTTGGCGAGCAGGAACTCCATGACACCCTCTCGCGCCTTGTGGACGAGGGGCGAATCGGTCTTCACCACCATTCCCGGCTGCACCGGCCACGCGCAGGAGGCCACAGGTTTAGGAGCCCGCTCCACCTCGACCAGACACATTCGGCAATTTCCAGCAATCATCAACTTCTCGTGGTAGCAGTACCGAGGGACTGTGCTTCCGGCTTTCTCGCAAGCTTGGATAAGGGCCGAACCGGCTGCAGAGAGCGTTAGAAGGGGGCATGTAGCTTTGGTGAGTCACAATCGACAGCATACCTTCGATTGACACCTTCTTCCCATCTGTCAAGTGCGTTAGCATGCGTGGTGGCCATCGTCGAGAGGTGGCACAAACCGATGGTGAGCTCCACCTCCGCCGGCTTGCGGGCAGAGGCAGTAAAGGCCCGGCTGCCATTGAAGCCTGCCTGGGACGCAGGCCGCTTCAGCGACCGGATCAATTGTTGCCGCAGCATGTTGTGGCGAGAGCAAAGACGCGGGATCGATGGGGGTATGTAGAGGCTCAATCGAGCGACGAAGGACGTCAATTGAGCTTGGGAGTGCCAAGGCGCTGCATAAGCGTAGCCGTGATTGGTCGGAGGGCTGGCGCATATAAAATTCTCGCCCTGCCCCAACATCTTTTCCTCTTCAACTCATTTCTGGGACGATTTTATTGTGGGAAACTTGGGCCTCATTCCCTTTCTTCCTCTACAATCTTCCCTAGAGCACGACTGACCGTGCGCCGTAGCTGGAGCAGATGAGGTTTTCTATGATATCTTGTTCCTTACCAACGTCGCGACATTCCTAGGTAGATTGACTGAATTGCGCCCGGAGAAAAGGCTGCCGCACACGCGAATTTGCACGCAACGAGAACTCAACACTAATTCGAGCAAGCTTACCGAACTGCATACTACTCTTGTTCGCATGGTCTCTCATCCTGATATTTCACTGTCATAGAAGAAAATACCTACGGCATTATGAGACATGCTTCCACCCTACCATCGCCCATACTGCTGACATGATATCCTGCCTCTTCTTACGTGCGAGACACGTCCATTGATGGACCAGAAGGACGTGCTCAAGCTATTCTCCAGTCATCGATATTCGTTTGCTTCCCTCCGCATTTAACGTTACACAACCTTAGACTCCTCAAGATGGTTATTACAAAGCATACTTATCCCATTGGCCAGAGCCCCCGCAGTTCCAAGCTCCGTGGGATCCGCAGCATCTGGCACGCAACCACGTAGCGGTGATGGCAAGAAATACAACCATTATATATGTTGCTGCCTGGACCTTTCCGCATAACCCTACATCCGATTATACAACCGCTTTCGCACACGTCTTCTCTCTGTTCATGTCAAGACCGAGTTATGAATCGAACAAATAATATTTTCTCTATAGGATGAAAACGCCCGCCAAATCATAGCGAGGATATCGCGTGTCTATACGCAAGAAGCATGGACACGTAATAACAAAAATAAACTCCCCACCGAAGGGGTGATGAACCGAACAACTCCTCTCTTGATGCAATTATTTCCGCAGGCAGCGGCATTTGTCCCTCGTTATTGTCATCCAGACAATTACTCATTGTCGCTCTCAGCACCAATTTCCATCTTGGCACCTTGGCCAGCGGTCGGTTTCGCCACGGGTGCAGAGAGCTTCTGCGGTGGAACGCCATAACCGTTCCTGTTGCGGAAGAAGTAGACACCCTTGCCCTCTCCCTCGGCACCTTCGCTAGGCTCCACCCATTGACACACGCGAGCACTATTCCACATGGCCTTGAGGAAGCCAATAGCTCCACCCTTGGTATCCGACCGGTAGTGCTTGCCCATAACCTTCTTGATGGCTTCGGAAGCCTCATCAGCGTTGTAGAAAGGAATCTGGGAGACGTAGTGGTGAAGCACATGGGTCTCGATGATGCCGTGAAGAAGAGTGCGGCCAACAAAACCGAATTCACGGTCGATGGTAGCAGCGGCACCACGAGTGTAAGTCCAGGTTTGAGCGTCGTAGTGGGGAAGGGTAGGGTCGGTGTGCTGCAAGAAGGTGATGGCGACTAGATTGTATTAGCACTGCGTGAGTTTCCAAAAAGAGGATTGAATTACTTACCCAGCCAGTGGTTCACCCAGAGGTACGGGATGAAATACCAGACAAGAAGGTTAGTCCAGCCGAAGTTGCTACCGACATAATACAATACACTCGCGGTGATGGCGATGCCGAGATCACTGAGAAGAATGAGGTGTTCGTCTTTCCTCTCGTACAACGGGCTGGAAGGGAAGAAATGGTTGACGCCTCCACCAAAACCATTCCTCTTTCCCTTGCCTTTACCCTCGGGCTGTCGCTCGTGGTAATTGTGGCCAGTAACGTTGTGGATGAGGTACAAAGGCCAACCGAGAAGCTGCTGGCCGATGGAGTGAATAGCAGTTGCAATCGGGGTTTCCTCGGTCAGCTCGTGCAGTTCGTGGACGAACTTGCCAATGCGCGAAGCGTACTCCTCCCTGGTCTTGGGCACGAAAACCATGTCACGCTCCATGTGGCCGGTGGCCTTGTGGTGCTTGCCGTGAGAAATCTTCCACGAGAAGTATGGGACAAGCAGGGAAGAGTGAGCGAACCAGCCAACGGTGTCATTCAGAACCTTGGAGGTGGAGAAGGACTGGTGTCCGCACTCGTGAGCCATGACCCAGAGGCCGGTGCCAAAGAGACCCTGCACAACCGTGTATCCGGCCCACAGAGCAGCCCGAACGGCAGTCGAAGGGATCGTCTCGGGTGTGACATAGTTGTGGAAGAGATAGAAGGTTGCAGCCAACGAGGCAATATCGCGGAAAACGAAGTAAAAACCCTTGACGGCCGAACGCTCGAAGCAGTGAGCGGGGATGGCATCGCGGATCTGCTTGATGGTGAAGTCTGGGATTTCGAACTCGTTGCCGTTGGTGTCGAGCATCTTGCCGCGAGAAGACTTGACATCGGCAGTGGAATCAAGCGAGGACAAGGACGTGTTAGATGCAGAGCCCGCAATTGAGTCCGAGGGAGAGACGTTGACGGAATTGGCAGTGGACGAGGCCGCCGTGTCGGTAGTGACAGTCCTCCTGAGGACAGGATTCTGGGGTCGAGCAGTAGTAGCAGCCATGTTTGCAGTCTTTGTTGCAGGCAGCGAGGAAGGAAGAGAGTCAAAGATTTGAGCAAAAAGCCAAATGATGGACAGACGGAGAAAAGGGATCGTTTATATGCCGACGGCGATTGGCAGTGAGGGTGGGGGGGAGGGATTGTTGGGCCGTGGGCGGGTTGTTGAGGAGGGAGCCGCGAGGCGATAGGACACCACGGTAAAAGAAAAGGAATTCAAACACAATGGAAGTGAGAGGTGAGAGGTGAGAGAGCACCAAGCCGAGAGGGAGAATTGAAAAGGCAAAGAGTGCGGGGGGAGGGGGAATTTAAAGAAGATGAGCAGCGGTGGTACATGTACAGTGGCAGCAGCTTCCGCCCCTCAAGGCGGTCAGGGCGTGGGCGGAAGGGTGGAAAAAAAGTGCAGGGCAAACATGTCGTGCTACGAAAGCGGATTAGGGAGGTACGGGCGGGAACATGGCATGGGCTGCGCCGTGCTGAGTTCGAGAAGGCGCGCGCGGTGTGGGCAAAGCTAAAACGATGGGCCCAGGCACTACCGCTCGCCGTTTTTCGGCTCAGATCAACTCCCCCAGCTCAGCCCAGCCCTTCTCCCTACTGTATCGCTTCCAACAACCATGCAAATTGTACACGTTTGCATTTCTCCTTTGGCCACAATAAGTTACCAATGCTCCATTCGCCACACTCGCAGCACTGTCCACCTCGGCAAAGAGGCAGAGAAATCTTCGAAACCGCGACCCGCTGGCTGCGGTTTGAGCCACCCAGCGTGCCGACTAGCCCCGCGAGGCCTCCGATTTCTTCCCAATTGCACGCCGACGGCTCCACTGCTGCCAGTTGAACACAATCCACGCACAATAGCCTTTGCGTCTCCAACTGATCCTCTCCTTCGCGCCTTGGCCGCCGCGTTCCCAGTGGCATGACAGACCGCTAATCTGCAACCACTCGTTAGCTCAAAGAGGTTGTTCCTCCGTGCCATCTGCAGCACTGCAGCCTCGGCCTAGCTCAGAGCATCCGGGGAAAAGCTTCCATCAGATGATCAGCGCAGGCCCAACCCACACGCATCGAATTGTCTTGGGTGCGTTCCAATGCCTCCTTTTCTCCCTCCATGCGGTGCCCATTCATGTGGGACTGTGTCTGGCCGCGGCAGGAAAAAAAATTGGATTCAGGGTTTATCTGATCGGCAGCCCTAGTCCCAGCTGGGCTTAGCTGCGATGCCCTGGCGGTGCATTGATCTTGCAAAGACCGCAACGTGGGGTTTAAATACGACATGTGAGCCAATCATTATGAACCACTCCAAAATGGTACCATTTATCATCAACACCATCATCACAATCACTGTTGAGTACTCGCTCATATTCGGTTTCCGCTGAGACGGTGGGGTGTAGCATCAAGTCGTAGCATAAAGGCATAGTGTACCATACACTTTTCGCTGAATCAAATCCCTCGGTCGTTCTCAACTATTTGTTTTATTTGTGAAATCTTCTTTGGTCCACTATGTACTCTCTCAATATGCTACCACCCAATGCTTCACGCACCACCCTCTAGCGCTCTGGTTTGCACGGTAACCTTTAGGTTCGCTATCAAGGAACACCCCGCTCTAGTAATAGCATGCTTCCCTTGACTACCACGCCCGCTCTACACCAGCCACTACCGAATAGTGCGAAGGTCATCCCTCTCATTGCGTGGACGTTACCGACTAGCTCATCATCAACATCATGCATGTGGTTTGGCTGCTCACATGGCTCAGTCCATCTTCACATGTCAACCTCTCCAGGTTCGATGGCGACATTCACCTGTCACAGAGTCTAGAGCCCGTGTCCGGTGGTCTGTTACTCCCTTCGTCATTAAAATCTTTAATTGGAAGGGTGGCTTAGGTGAAGCTGAAAATGGAAATTTTGCATCATCGTGGTCCTGCATGTCATCCTAATATTCCCGACGAGAGCGCCTGAACCGTAGACTATTCTATCATTCTGCACAACACGGGTACATGGAGTAATCGAAGAATTTAGTGTCTAGATGATATGGAGCATATTAACGCAATGAAGACGCAGCTCTGGTTTTACTACTTTATAGCGATCTTCACATCACTAGCAGCTTGCATGTAGACTCTTACACTAAATTGAGATATATAAGAAAAATACTAGTTATCCATACCTTCAATTTTCAAATGTATACATGTAGGTATTCTATGGCACATGCCTGCAGATCTTCCTTATCTTGAAGATTCAGCTATCAAGTGACGACATAGTTGCCAAGCCGCTTAGTGCAACAACATTCAACTTTTCTACCTACTCTTCACTACACCACCAAGGCCGATATTTCAAGTCTACTTACGCATAGCAACCAATCGACAGCGAACAAAATCATTTTCAAAGCCCTTAGACCTATACCACCTATCAAAGTGGCGTTGCTACAGAGCGCTCTCATCACCACCAATCTCATCATCAATGATTCAATAACATTTTCTCATTCGGCATCAAACCAACAATTGGAGACGTGCCACAAAAACCAAAACGTTATTTCTATCCCAGCTACTATTCCCTAACACTAGCTCGGGTCGCGGTACCCGTAAACTGCACCCTGCCTGTGTGTGTGTGTGTGTGTGTGTATCACACATTTCTCTTAACCAGATCCACCGTGACGCCTTGATCAGACTTGGCACCAAGAACCGTCTGCCGTCATGCCGACTTTGGCGGTGGTAAACTTCAACCTCGTATGCGCTACGCTGGGAGGCTTCGTTACGCTATTCGGCCTTGTCTCGTATCTCTGCAAGGAGAAGTTCTATCTCTCTGAAGCGTGTAAGTTCACGTGTGGAGTTCTTTCAGGTGTTTGCAGCGACTAAGACATTGTAGTGATATCGCTTGTTGCTGGACTCATCTTTTCCCCGCACGCGACCAATCTCCTGCGACCCGAGCAATATGCATTGAACGATCCCGAGCTCCTGGGTACCATAACCTTGTACTTTTCCCGACTCGTGTTGGGTGTTCAGCTTGTCCTTGCTGGCGTGCAATTGCCATCAAAGTATCTGAAGCAAGAATGGAAAAGTTTAACTTTGCTTCTAGGGCCTGGCATGACTGGCATGTGGCTCGTCACAGGCCTCCTAGTCTTCGCTTTCGTGCCGCACATCAACTTTCTTGGGGCTTTGGTCGTGGCAGCATGCGTCGCTCCGACTGATCCAGTCTTGTCGAACTCGATTGTGAAGGGCAGATTTGCCGATAAGAATATCCCAAAGCAACTGCAGAACATTATTGTTGCTGAGTCTGGTGCTAATGACGGATTGGGTTATCCATTCTTGTTTTTGCCGTGCGTATTATTTCCATATGGGTACATCGAGAAACCACGTGATGTGACATTTCGAAGCTTGAACAACAACCCATCATCTCTGACTGGCCTGTACTAACTGTTCTATGTGATCTACAGACTGTACCTGATACAACACATTGGCTATGGAGGCGCAGGACAAGACCACCATGCTTCGACCGCAATCGGTAAGTGGTTTGGAGAAACATGGGGGTACACTATCATTTTGAGCGTCGTGTATGGAGCTACAGTGGGCTGGATTGCGAAGGAGCTCCTGCATTGGGCTGAAGAGCGCAACTATGTGGATAAAGAGAGTTTTCTCGTCTTTGCTATTGCCTTGGCCGTGAGTTTCATTCCATTGGGTTCTTCGCGGTATGCTAACCACGACATTCTCAGCTTTTTATCATCGGTACGGTGGGAATGATCGGATCCGATGATGTGCTAGCATGCTTCATCGCTGGAAACGCTTTCACCTGGGAGTTGAGTTGCCCCGTCTATCCAAGCTTCTCATGCCACAATTATTGACCAAACGACAGTGACTGGTTTCGACTCGAGACCGCAGACGACAGTTTTCAGCCCACAATCGACATGCTCTTAAACGTATCAGTGTTCATCTGGTTCGGAGCAGTCTGCCCATGGAGAGAATTCGTCCAAAACTCCGTCATCCCCATCTACCGCCTGGTCTTCCTCGGCATCCTCGTACTCCTACTGCGTCGGCCTCCGATCGTGTTCGCCATGCACCGATCCATCCACCAAATCGACGAGACGCGGCAAGCTCTCTACGTAGGATTCTTCGGCCCCATCGGCGTCAGCGCAGTCTTCTACCTCTACGTCACGCTCGAGTTCCTCCGAAATCTCAAAGTCGACGGCGAAGTACGACCAGACGCACAGTACCTCATGGAAGTCGTCTACGTGGTGGTCTGGTTCCTCGTCATCTGCAGCGTCGTAAGCCATCCATCCCCCCAAATCAACCCCCCACCTCACCCCTCCACCCACTCTAACACAAAGAACAGGTAATCCACGGCCTCAGCGTCCCCATGGGCAAACTCGGCTTCTGGCTCCCCCGCACCCTCTCCCGCGCCATCTCCTCCCGCCGCGAAGACTCCCCCGAACCCTTCCACGTCTCGCGCTCCGGCGGCGCCGGCACCTCCACGCCCGCCACCACCGCCGGCGACGGAGAAGACGCAGACGCAGACGCAGGCCTCCGTCGCCGTCTCGGTCTCGCCTCGCACATCTCGCTACCTCGCCACGTGCGTCCGATCGGCAGGTCCATCATCCCAGGTTCCCCGCAGCAACACCAACACCAACAGCAGAATGCTTCGCAACCAGGGATTCTGTCTACATCGACGTCGTCGTCGTCGTCGAATGTCGCGGCGGCGGCGGGTGCTGCTGCTGCTGCGTCGAATTTGAATGTGCCTGCGCTGACCTCGACCAACAACACGACGGTCGTGCATCATAAACCGCGCTTCGCGGATCGCACGATTCGGTATATGGATGAGCAGCAGCAGCACCGCCCTCAGCAGGAGCAGTCTGCAAGTCCGTCCACAAACATGACCTAAAACGTTCCAAGTACTCTCTGTAATGATGGGATATCCAACATATCTATCACTCCCTCTCCCTCCCTCCCTGTCCCCCTTTTGTTCGCCCCCCTTCGCCTCTCTCTCTCTCAATCCCTTCCCTTCGTCTTCTTTTCCCCTGCCCGCGCCCCTTTCCCAACCCTTCATTACTTACCTATATAAAAAACACAAAAAACCTCGATATGATATTATCTACATACGTACGTACGTGCCTAGTTACTTAGGTAATTAGTTAGTTAGTTAGTTGATTAGAACGTTAACAAAGTAGGATTAATATCGTTTTGGATAAAAGCAAGCGTTGATACTACTAGTGAATGGTTCGTGAATGTCTGTGAGAATCTCTCTCTCTTTGTGCGTGTCTGTGTGTATGATGCGTATACGATGCGTAAATATTTAATTTCAAATTTTGCAAAAAAAAAAAAAAAAAAAAAAAAAAAAAAAAAAAAAAAAAAACGGTCTTGCCTCCCTCCCAGACACCCCCCCCCTCCCAAAAAAAATATACATATATAGTCGAATTAAAAAAAAAGAAAAAAAGAAACTTCCTCCTCCTCCACCTTCAATCTCTCTAATCTTACCCTCCTAACCTACCCAACCCCAACCCCACCCCACCCATCCTTTTCCACACCCTCCACGCCCCCAACACACCCAACACCAACGCCCCGACCCTCCCAACCAACGCAAGCGCAACCGCACGCCTCACAATCGGATAATACCCCTCGAGCATAGAATTTACAGCGGCGCCTCTCGCCAGCATCCTCGCGCGGCCCGTGCGACCCCAGTGCCGGCCGAGACCCAGGCCTGCGATGCCGACTTCAACTTGGGCGGGTTGGTAGTGGGTTTCTTGGTGGTGGTGTTGTTGAGGAGGAGAGGGAGAGGTGGGATCGAGGATGGAGGGGTTGGTCTCGACGTCTTCGGGGGTGATGGAGGGGATGTTGGGGAGGGTTTGTTCGGTTGCTGTTGTTGTTGGGATTTGGGGTGGGGAGGAGGAGGTGGAAGAGGAGATGGCGGTACTCATTTCGCGGGATTTTTGCGCTCGGAAGCGGTACGACAGCGCCCACATGACGAACCTGACGTCCCAGCTGGTGAAGGTCGGATAGGTCCATAGTTCGAGGGCGTTGTGTGGGGGGAGGTGTTCGAGGAGGTCCGAGACGACGCCGAGTGTGAGGCCCCAGAGTAAGAGCGGTGGTGGGTGGTGGTGGTGGTGTTGAGTCTGCGACGACGACGACGACGACGACGACTTGGTTTTGTGGGTTTGTGTTGTTGGTCCCGAGTCGGGGATGAAGCCTGGGATGGTCGCGCAGTAGTTTGAGTGGGAAGGGAGGAGGCGGATGGCGGCGAACATCATATTCGAGAGCATGCCGTGCAAGAACCAGCGCTTGATGCCGAGTTCGGAGCGTGCGAGGCGCGCCGAGACGTCGGCGTGTTCGTGGGTGCGGAGGGATGGGGATTGCAGGGCGCGCAGCGGGACCCAGTGCGTTGAGGCTACTTCTGTGGGCTGGAGGCGTTGCGAGGGGTATGTGGGGGACGTGAGGAGGTAGAGGTATGGGCAGAGAACCATGAGTCTGTTGTCGGGGTGGTTTAGTTGCGGTTTGAGAAGATGGGGAGAGGTGTATGTTTGGAAGGGAGGAACTCACGGTACTTTCCCCCAGCTCGATGTGACGACTCTCTGAGGGAGGTTGCCTACGGCAATGGCGTTGTTGTAGCTTAGATCTATGCCGACTTCTTCCAGCGCTTCGCGCACGGCGGTCACTTGGTCGTCTTCATCTTCTGGGTCGCGTTTCCCGCCCGGTAAAGCTACATGCCCGTTCCACTTATCCCCTTCTCTTGAGGCTCGTTTTATGAATAGAAGCTCCGGATCTCCGTGCTTGACCCAGTCCTGGTCGAAGAAGGCATCGATGATGTCTTTGAAGGATAGCTTGTGGGGAGCGTGCGAGGCAGCGGAGGAGCGACGGCGTTGCGTGGTAGGGCTCACGGGTCGCGGATGTGGGAGTTGAGGTGTATGGTCAGGTAGAAGGGGCCAGTGGGAGTAGTTTGGTTGTATGCGGAGGATTAGAGCTACGGAGGCGCGTTTTGGCGTCTCGGGAGGGTTGGGGACGTCTGGATATGGGTGTGCGTTTAGTTCGAGGAGGACGTCTTTGAGGTGGTTGGTCAGGTTGTCTGTGTTTGTTTGTGATGACATGGTGAGAAGCGAGGGAAATTGAAAAAGATTGGGTGTGGTTGGAGCATCGTGGGAGGAAAAGAAGGTGTAGACATTAGGTATCAATTGTACAGGGAAGTGAGCACGGAAGCCGAGGTATAGATGTTGAAATGCGGATTGGATATGCAAGTAAAAGTACAGTCAGACTGCAGGTAAGATAAGGGACAATGGTTCGCAGAAGATGTAGTTATAGCAGCTTGATTTACGTAGTCAAGTTTTAAATGTGCAATGTTTTATGATGTCGTACAGATAGATATATTATTTGTCCATCCATGTACGTACGGATCGAGCAGTTGAGGTCGTCTTGCATCTGGAGACCCCGGCCCGGCACTATTCCCGCGCTAATCTTAGTGCGGCTCTAGCGCCAGCCCTAAGCGCCACGCGACCTTGCCGAAACCGGACGGGCCAAAAACGACATGGAGGGGTGAGAGGGGTAGATTTGGGAGGCAGGCACGTCAGTACGCGGGGCAGGCGCAGGCGCATGCGCGAAATTGAAATCTTTTTTTTGCTTCTTCTACTTTTTTTTCTTTTCCTTTTCCTTTTCTAGCCCTCAATCTTCACCGGCCAAAGCACTTTGATACCCCCTCTTTTCTTTCTTATTCGTCCAATTCTTCATATACTTGCACCATGAGCGGCCAAAAAACCGGTACGCCTACCTGCATCTCCAACTTCAACTTTGTCATGTGCTAACAGTCACATTCAGCCATTCTGTCTGTCTATGACAAGACTGGACTGCTCGACCTGGCCAAAGGTCTCATCGACAACAATGTGCGTCTCCTGGCCTCTGGAGGCACCGCGAAGATGATCCGCCAGGCCAACTTTCCCGTGGACGATGTCTCTGCCATCACCAAAGCCCCGGAGATGCTCGGCGGCCGTGTCAAAACCCTCCACCCCGCCGTCCACGGTGGTATCCTTGCCCGCAACATTGAGTCTGACGACTCGGATCTATCCGCAAACAGCATCGATAAGATCGACTTCGTGGTCTGCAACCTATACCCCTTTTCCGAGACGGTGGCACGTATCAATGTCACAATCCCCGAGGCTGTTGAAGAGATTGATATTGGTGGTGTGACTCTGCTAAGGGCCGCAGCGAAGAACCACTCTCGCGTCACCACCATCAGTGACCCCAGGGACTACCATGATTTCCTTGTCGAGCTTAAGGAGCACAACGGCGAGGTGTCAGAAAAGAGCAGGCAGAAGTATGCATTGAAGGCTTTTGAGCAGACTGCTGCCTACGACAGCGCCATCTCGGGTTTCTTCCGTAAGAAGTATGCCGGCGAGGGCGAGCAACAGCTGCCTTTGCGCTACGGTGCAAACCCCCACCAGAAACCCGCAACCGTTTTCATGTCCGAGGCTCAGTTGCCCTTCAAGGTTCTCTGTGGTGCTCCCGGATACATCAATCTCCTCGATGCCCTGAATGCCTGGCCACTTGTTCAGGAGCTCAGCAAAGCCCTCAACTACCCCGCGGCCGCCAGTTTCAAGCACGTGTCTCCCGCCGGTGCAGCCATTGGAGTTCCCCTTAGCGCGGAGGAGAGGAAGGTGTACATGGTCGACGACATTGAGGGCATCGAGAACTCCGGTCTGGCACAAGCATACGCACGAGCACGTGGCGCCGACCGCATGTCCAGTTTCGGCGACATGATTGCCCTTTCCCACGAAGTCGATCTTCCAACGGCCAAGATCATCAGCCGAGAAGTCTCAGACGGTGTCATTGCCCCCAAGTACTCCGACGAGGCACTCGAAGTGCTCAAGAAGAAGAAGGGCGGAAAATTCCTCGTCCTACAAATGGACCCCGACTTTGTCCCAGCTGCCGAGGAGACGAGGACGGTCTTTGGAATCAACCTACAGCAGCACCGCAACGACGCCAAGATCGTACCGGCCGAGACATTCAACACTGTCATTGTCCCCAAGAACTCCAGCCCCCTACCGGAGTCCGCTCTACGCGATCTGACCGTCGCTACCATTGCGCTCAAGTACACGCAATCAAACAGCGTGTGCTACGCCCTCAACGGGCAAGTCATTGGCCTTGGTGCCGGTCAGCAGTGTAAGTCCTCACCATCTCCATAATCTAACATACAACAAAAAACTGACATAACAAACAGCCCGTATCCACTGCACGCGCCTCGCCGGCGACAAAGCCGACAACTGGTGGATGCGCTTCCACGCCAAAACGCTCTCCCTCTCATGGAAAAAAGGCACCAAGCGCCCCTCCAAATCCAACGCCATCGACCTGCTCTGCAGTGGGCTCGTTCCAGACTCGGGCATCGAGCGCGAAGACTTCGAAGCCAACTTCGAGGAAGGCAAAGTCCCCGAGCCCTTCACCCCGCAGGAGCGCAAGGAGTGGTTGCAGAAGCTGCAGGGCGTGTGTCTCAGCTCCGACGCCTTCTTCCCCTTTATTGACAACGTGTTCCGCGCGGAGAGGAGCGGAGTTAAGTTCCTGGCGGCGCCGACCGGGAGTCAGAATGATGGCGCCGTGTTTGAGACGGCGGAGAAGTTGGGGATGACGTTTGTCGAGCAGCACATAAGGTTGTTCCATCACTAGGGTGGATGAATGAGAATGTGGGTTGTCTGTGGGATTCGATGTGCAATTTTTGGAATTGTTTGGTTTGGGTTTTGGTGCTTTTCTTTTTTGAGGGGGGAGAAAATCACGGCATGGTAAACATGAAAAGGGACAAGACGAGAGTTATAAACAGACGACTACCTAAGGTATCCAAAAAAAAGAGCTTCTTCTTCCTTCCTTCCTTTTCTATCCTTCATTTTCTTACAGATTTTCGAATGAATGAATAAGTGGATGAATGACAAAAGGATCAAACAAAGTTCCCCTAAAAAAAAATAGGAAAGTAAGTATTTACCATATCATCCATAAACATATAGTTACATACAGGTAGGTGGAAGGATGTTGGCGGGTTGCAAACCCGCCAACATCTCTTCCCCTCTCTCCGTCTCTACCCCTAACCAACCAACCACATACATACATAAACTAACCATAACTATAACCACGACCTTACGAAACTACGACGCTAACATCCATCCATCCTCCGTTCTCCATTTATTCCCTTCTTCTACTACTCTTCTTCTCCCTCTATCTATCCTCCTCTTTTCCCCTTTTTCACTCTTTCGCTCTCTCCTTTTTTTTTTTTATTTCGGTAGTACATAAATACACATAAACTTATAAACCTACCCAACAACACCCCCCCCCCCCCCAAAAAAAAAGAAACATAAATTCACAAAAACCAAAAAAAAAAACCTTGCGTGTTAACCAACCTTACACTTCCACGCACGTACGCACACGTTTGTATCCTTTTTTCCTTTTTCCTTTTACTTACTTACTTTAAAACCTCAAGTTACCATAACTTTTTTTCAACACATACACATACACACACACACACACACACACACACACACACACATACATACTCTCTCTCCCCCTCTTAACACATACCTACCTCCCACACCACCAAACCCCACAATAAATAACTACACATACGTTACGTTACGTACTCGCTTAGCTATACATAAGCATAAGTATAAATATATATGCAGCTATAAAAATTTTAAACTACAAAGAAATTTTCTTTTTGTGGTGTGAGAAAGGGGGAAGAGGAGGAAAGGAAAGGAAGGTTGTGTGTGTGATATGATGAAATGTTGGTATGTACCTATGTATATGTGCCATCATGTGTGTGTTGTGGGTTTATGTTATTATACTTGCAAGGTAGGATTACGATTACGCATATATAGGTTTGCTCGATTAATTGATGGATGGATGAGTGGGTGGATGGGTAGGCACATGAGATTAACTATGGAAGTTATTGTGTTTTGGTGTGGGGGGTGTTACACACACACACACACACACATACATATGGTTTAGCAAGAAAAGCTTTCGCGTACAGTACAGGTTAGGTACCTAGGTATACAAATAAACAAAACGGCAAGGAAAAACGAGGGGGTAGGGTAAGTGTTTTCCGTTTCAAGATTTCATATCAATAATTGGGGAATTTCTTTTACTTTTTTTATGTTTATCTTTTGAGTTTGAAGTTTTGTTTCTAGTTTTAGTCATTTCTTCCTTTTTATTTCTGATAGAATGGGATGGTCCTATGTAGGTAGCCTTGTAGGTTGGAGGGTTGGAAGGAGGGGAGAGGGAGGTGAGGTACTGAACCTCCTGTTTCATTTCGAATTTTGATTAATATGATGTTTTCTTTTCTTTTTAGTTTCCCCTCGTTTCTCGTTTCTTCAAATGCCGAGGAAAGGAGGTAAGTTAGCGGGGAAAAGCGCGCTTCCCCCATGCCAACATACTCTCCCCTCCTTTAATTCCATGTTCCTCCCTGATCCTACAAACGATGCATGGGTAACACGCACAGACGCTTTTGCGTGACAGGGCACACACACATGCGCGGAAGCCGACATGCATCAAAAAACTATGGCAAGGGAACCCGTGTGGTAGTGTGTAAGGGTATGATTCTAAGGCGTATCTGCTGTCTGTCTGCCTGTCTGCTTGCCCCCCACGCCCCTCCCCAAATCAAATCACAAGACAAGCATGAAACGTCAGGGGGTGAGAAGGGAAGAAGGGAAAGAAATGAAGCTTGACACGATGACGGCTATTGAACTTGCGAATAGTGCAAAGAACTTTTACTGCTCATCCGGCTCCTCGGGCTGGTCGAACAAGAAGTTGGCTGCTAGCTCCTCGTTCTTGTCGCACGCAAAGTACGCTTGAATCACAAGGTCGCGCTCGAATCCAAGGCGGCACAGTCGCTCAATAGCTTCGCGCTCCTCTTCGGTCACGCTGATAGCCTGAGCACCTGGAGGTAACGGAGCATCCTCATCAGCATCCTCGGCGAGTAGTTGCAGGAACTGGTCTGGGTGGTTCGAGATCAACTGTGCAAGTTGAGGGTTGCCTGCGCCGACTTGCTGGAGAATGGGCTCGAGCATGGTTGGCTGCTGTTGTACGACCTGTCGCAGCTGCTGAAATTGCGGGTTGTTACGCAAAAAGTCCAGGCTATTGCTGCCGAGTGCGCCGCCTGCTCCAGCTGCACCACCAGTGGCCCCTGAACGAGCACCTCCAGCGCCCCCACGACCGCCCTGACCGGCTTGCGCCGCAGCCTCGAACAGATTTACGGGTTCATCACCTCCAGAGGCAGCCGGAGCTGCCGGTGTTGGGCCACTGGCCTGGGTAGGGGCAGCCTGCGCTTGCTGCTCTTGGCGCGCGCTGTCTGGAATGCCCTGATACGACGTCAGTATTACATCGCGTGTTCGCCACAAAAGACACTTACACTGAGGAGGTACTCAACCGCACGGTCGGGATTGAAGAAAGCCGCACGCATAGCAGCATCAATGTCAGCCCTAGCGAATCCCATGCTCTCCATGTTGCTGATGGCCGCATCTCTCTCACTTCCCATGGTTAAGGCTGAAGGATCGTTGAACTGGTTGGGGTTGGATGCCGATGCCGGCGCAGGTGATGGAGTGCCGGGAGCATTATCAGTCGTCGACGAGGCAGCGGGAGCTGGAGCGGCAGGCGCGGCGGGAGTTTGAGCAGCAGCGGGAGCTGGTGTGGAGGGAGCTTTACTTGACGTTGCAGCAGTCGTCTTGGGCTACATAAATTGTCAGCAAGCAATTATTAAGTTTGATAACGGTGGGTTGCACGAACCCTGGACACCATGCAGACTATGAAGCCCTTCTCTTCAATGTTGTATGATTCGATAGTGTTGGCATCTTGGAGGATCTTGCCTGTATCACCGGTTATAATCTGTAGCCGCCAATGTCTCGGGAATTCGAAGAGAGTGGAATGGTGGCGTACCAGAATAGATGAGCTTTTGTTGTGAGACTTCCCAGCTCTTATCCAACTGAATCTTGGCCTTGAGGTCACCAATCTGCTGTGGCGTTAGTTGCCTGCCTCGGAGGAAGATTTTAGTTTGGAGAGCTTGCGCACCGTCTCAGAAGGCTCAGCCTCGATGACGAACTTGTTTTGTTTGAGGTCCTTGAAAGTAATCTTCATGGTGACGACCGTGTGCACAGTAGAAGGTCGTGACCGAGTAGGAGGGCAAAGGCGGGGTCGGTGGTTTTGGTTTGCTAGATGGTCGCTCCGGCCGGGATTGCGGGTTGGATTATAGAGAAGGAGGTGAAGCGGGTTTTATAGGCAACCACAAGCTGAGCTGGGGGATTTTGCCGGTAAAGGTGGTTGAAGTTGTTAGGCAGAACCTCTACACTCACCTTCTTCTGCCGTCCACATAGTTCGCAACTGCGGGACCGAATCGGAAAAACCATTCGCCGGCGAGGCTGTGCTGTGCTGTGCTCCTGTGGCGCAAGCAGGCTACACCACCACCGCACGTTCACATGTATAGTTACAAGTAACTACACACATTAGGTAAGTTGGGTAAGTTACCTCGAGGCTCCGGTAGTCATGGACAGTTACATCAAGCATGGCTGGTTCATCAGTCAAATGATGTTTGCATGCAGGCAGGCCTTGGTGAAGTGAAAGCATGAACAACCGAGCTGTGAGGAAGCAAGGTAAATGACCATCAGACATTGGCAACGCATCAACAATCACATCAAACAAGTTCATGGGCCTTGATGTGCCGACATTGTGTCCTCATGCGCGACACGCAATCACTCTCGTCTTCCATGTTAGCGTCTTTACTCATGACGCCAGCCCTACTTTTCCCAGTGCTAGCTAACCGATTCAGACTCTGCCGTCACCCCGCCAGCCGTTTCCGCGCCTGCATTTCCTCGTTTCACCTGTACTTTAAACGCGTTCAAGATCCATGAATCGCCCATCGGCCTCGTCCCAGACCTGAAGGGGACGCTTGTCCGGCCGGAGCTCCTCGCAACTTGCAACTTGCATGGCAAGGCCTCTGTCAGCACCGGAGCCATCTTGATTCTTGTACCACCGTGACCCCCGCCGGTCGCCTGTCGCCTGTCAGTCCTATGTTTATGCCGCACCGCATAAACAAACAAGCCAGCCATTATTGGTTTTGCGGGCACTGCTCTGGGAACACCACAGCTGAAAACCACGGCCACCAGACTATTGCTACCTGTACAACATGGGCGTACCGTACAATGGTAGCAATAACTTAGTATCCTTCGAATTTCATGGCACAGTCGATTCAGCGCAGCGCTATGCTTCAAGACTGGCCACCACCGCCTCCTGTCCCAAGTTCTGTGCTGTTGGCCAAGTCATGTTTTGCTGCTCGAGCTCGACTGTTTGTTTGGGGAAAAGCAAAAACAAAACCCCAAACAACGCGTGGGAAATGAGCATCCCGCCTGCAACCTGATTGCCCCACCTCGTAAAGTGTATGACAAGAGCCCTAGGGCGCGTCTACAGGACACAGGAGCGCGCAGGCGATGGACACGATGGACGACGCCCGCCGTGCCTGGTCGGCCATTGGCTTGCAGCCGTCTCCGAGAGTTTCCTGTCTGTACGGTACAAGATTCTCGAAGCCTGTGCAGCGAAATCAAGATTCGAACAGCGCGCCGTCATTCGCTCAACCCTCGCCTGCAGATCCCAGTCAGTGCAAGTATTCCCAGAGTTAATGTGTCATTCGGTCTGGGGTCCTGCCATCTTACTGCGAATGCTTGTAGCACCTCCAGGAATCATCCTGGCCCATGTTCCGATTCCCCACTCGCGTGCGGCAGCACAAAACAATAATTCAACAAAGCCCAGCTCGTTGCCTCTGCTAAATTTACTTTAATGTTCTCGTGCATCCCCGCCTGTCTTCTGCACGCCTGCCTGCCTGCTTCTCCCTGCTCCATTCTTTTCTCTCCTTCTCTTCATTCCGACCGTCACTCGCTTTTGTTTCAATCAATCGTTCGCTTCTACCTAAACGGTGCCCTCGCATGGTCCATTAACTGAATACCCGCGTCTGGATAAAATAAAGGAGATCTACTACCCCTAGACTACTGCACCCGCCACCACAGCAGGCCTCCGGATCAGGACTTTGCGTCGACCGCGAACGTGCTCATAGCATACACACCCCACCATCTTGAACTGTACCTCTCGCACCTTCTGCATTGTACTGGCGTTATTGCCTCGGCGGCACCAACATCGTGGCCTGGCATCTGAAAATCTCTCAACCCGCGGTCCTCCGCTTTTCTCGTACTCAACGAACTGTTACGAATTCATTACGAACTGTTATGGCCCCTGTCTGATCTCACCCCAAGAAATTGGTACAACAACGGCACCCCCGTCACTCATCATCTCAATTGGCAGCACCAATTCAGGGTTGATAGACTAGACACATCTGTTCCAGCATCTGCTCTATCACCGGCTTGTTATTGTGCTTCAAGAAACAACATGACTCGGTCTCGAAAATTCTATCTCTCCCTCTTGGGAGTGGTGACATTGTCAGCCACTACTGCCAACACCGTATTGGATATTCTCAACGCCTCGTCTCTATTAACTACGAGCAGTCCACTGCGTGGGATTGCGGCTGCTGCGAGTGCATTGGACGTGCTAGCCTTGGGGTCAGTGACACTATTTTCAGTGCAATACGCATGGACAAAAGACGGCTTCTTCAAAAACTCTCGACAGGGAAAACATTTACTGGTGGCTTTCTGTGTCTCATCTTCGGCGGTCGCTTTGGTAGTTTCATTAGCGACCATCGTCATCACCAGATCACAACTTTCGAAGCTCTCCTCCACTAACCCCGATATCCTATGGGGTCAGCGCCTTATTGGTCAAATAGTAACTTGGATACTGGCATGTCTCAGCCAGATTGCACTCTTCACTTCACCACTCTGGTGGAAACCCACACCAAAAGCGCTCTCAGTCATGATATCTGGACCTCGCGATTCCGTCATGTCAGAACTGCGACACTCGAACACGCCACATGGCATCTACATGATGGAGCCAACTCAGCCCTCATCACCTCTAGCGGCTATGCCATCACCCACATTTTCCGCTCGTTCCTCACAATCATTGCAATCATGGAGGGACTCTCTACACCACGTTATCCGACCGGCCACATCGCGATCGAAACTCGTCAAGCCGCGATCTTCACGGAGTGTTTACTCAGATGTCCAGTCTTTCGATTCGGCATCTCAAGACGGCTTTGATAAATGGGAAGCTGATCCCCAGATCGTGCTACAACTAACTGCAGCTTCCGCCCAGCTAGCCCAGCAAATGCCTGCTGCGCCTACCAAAGGCACTGTCCTAGAAGCAATACCCCAGAGCCGCCCTGGTTCACCCGCCCGAGCCTTAGATGGCCCCTTCCCAGCTTCAGACGATGATGAAGAATTGCCACCTCCACCAAAAATGATGCTAGACACAAGCCGACCCCCCAGTCCTTCTGTCAGCGAGGCTCATATACATCCGCTCTTCAGAAGCGAAAGTCCTGTGCCGCCCCCGGCAGCGACACCCGGAACCAGTATCATTGCTAGTCCTCTCTCAGATCAAGCGATCGCCTGCCCACCGAGGCCATATTCACGCATGCGCTCCAGCAGTAACCTCAGCCGTACTGCCAGCCCTAGTAGGCTCCACCATGCTCAAAGTTTTACGAATGACCGTACCATGAGCCCGCACTCTGATCGTTCACGAAGCACATCACCGCCGAGCCGAGGAATGACGCCACCGATTCCAGATTTCGTGCTCAATGCTTCACCAAGAAGCAGTACAAGCCACAGCCTCCGAAAGGTGAACCTGCAGCTTGAAAACAGCCGCAGCAACTCTGGTGTTTGAAGCTAGTAGCACCATCCATCGGCATTCCGCTTTCTGGGCCTAGAAGCGCCTGTTCGTCACCGGACCAATTCTGCGTTTCCCTTTTTTTGTTTTTCAACTGAGCGAGTCTCGAGATACCACCTTTTTTTATATATATTATTCATACTCCGCGCTCCCCAACAGGTCGAGATTTACATCCCTGGGGGAACGTTAACGCGGGGATATCAAAAATTAATTTTTCCAATGTCTTTTTTAAAGGAAATGTCTAGTGAAACGGTGTGAATGGAAATTTTAACGAATCGGAAGCAAAGCAGTACTGTGTAAAAGTATCTCTATACCTTAGCTTCGGCTTGATTGCTGCAATAGTTACCTATATGATGTAATCCCACAAAACCTGGTAGTTAGGCAGTTGGCAATGAAAAGCAGACACATTGATGAAAAATGTTTTTTTTTTTTCTTTCTTTCTTTTAAACAAACCACGATTGTTCCATTCCCACAATCATTTCACCCCCCTCCGCACTTTTATTTTTCCCCTGCGTGTAACTATTTGTTACCTACCCTACCCATCTTCATCTTCATCTTCTTATAAATCTTGAAAAAAATATGTTGACCCGCTTACAAACCACTAAACCAAACCACCACTAGTTAAACCAACTATGCGGGGGGGGTTAAAAACGACCGAGACTAAAAGAAGCAATTGCGCCTTTTTTTTTGGTCTCTCTCTCATGTCTCTTTCTTTCCCCAAAATTCTCGCTAAGTTACCTCAAAAGTATAAACGGTTTAGTTATAAGCCTAGGATCAATCAATCAATCTTCTCCATCCCGTTCCCACGGCGTCCCACGGCGTCCCACCTTCCTTCCCGTCCTTTTTTTTCCCGTGAACCAGTTTTCGATTTCTAAGGGGGGGCTTTTTTTTTTCTTTCCTTTTCCCCGGGAGCGCGCGCGATCGCAAGACACAATTGCAACACACTCGCGTGCGTGCGTGCGTGCCCGGCCCGGAAAATCTGTCGCCGTTTTTTTTTATCTACGTACAACCAAGTTTTTTTTTTGTTGGTGGTTAAATTCCACCGAAAGAGTTCACGCGCGCGCGCGCGCACGCGGACATGACCGATTTTTGAAAGAAGAAATAGAGAAAATGACGTCGTTGATGGTTTGGGTTGGTTTGATACGTATAGGTACCTATGTATCAATATGTACATACATACATATATATGCATGTCTCTTCAGAAAAGATATATAGTCGACGGTATAATTACTCATGTACTTACGTCAAGAATCAAGCTTTTTTTCTTTTCCTTTTTTTTGGCTGAATGATTGCACGATTGCATTGCTTCGATCAATTGCTCGTTCGCGCCCCGCGAAGCATGCGAAGCATGCGCGCACGTATGCTGCCTCGATTCAAGTTTAGCGGCGGCGGTCCAAAAAAAAAAGAAAAAAAAAGAAAAAACACGAACGATCTACACACGGTACACCCGGGCAGCGGCTTCGCTCGTATTCTTTTTTTGTTGACGTGCATTGGATTTGCTTCGGCCAATGGGGAGCATTTGGTTCGTTTGCTGGGGGAGGGGGGGATACTTTTTTCTAACGTTGAACGGTTGGGGATGGGATTTTGTTTTGCGGGATGATGGTGATTATTATGGTTTTCAGTAATAAGGGGGCCACCCCAGGTGTCAAAAACGCTTAAAAAATCACCCCATTACCTGATTAGGAAGGTCATGAATACAGTGCAATGGGTTCCAAAATCGGGTAAATTTCGCCCGTATTTTCACGTATTTTGGAATACAATACATCCACGCTTTGGTACACTATATCAATCAATTACGTCGTTGATTATAGGGATGGTTTTTTGGTGTTGATAGTGTATATACGGGCTCACCCACGGCCCTACCCTTGCCCTCAGTATCACCTTTTCGTCTATTTCAATATGAATACTGGCAATAGGATTCCTAGGCAT